>JAHWGI010001444.1:290000-417500 GCA_029379305.1 Frankliniella fusca
AAACAGGTTGTTTTAAAACATGATGCTCCATCGCAAAACTTAGCAAGAAATTTGTTGTTAATTTAATTTTTCTTTTATTTTTTTTTACAGTGTGAAGTCGAGCACCGACGGGCAGAACACGGTAAAAATAGTTTCTTGTATTTCAAGATCTTTCTTGGATCTTATGGAGAATACCAATGGACATCCAAGACAGATCTTGAAATACAAGAAACTATTTTTACCGTGAAGACGAACCGCTTGGCGACCTTGACGAAGCTGTATTCTCCTCGGCCATCCAGAACTTGCCTCTCGCTTCGCGCTGCTCGAGCCCTTCACCTCAGCTTGCGGTACGGTGGTGGTGCTCCTTGGTGCTCCTTGGCGCTCCCCACGGGACCCCGGAGCCCCCCGGGGGGTCGGCGGCGGCCCCAGCGCGGCTCACCCGCTCCCTCCCGATGGCCGCGGCGGTGCGGCCCCGCGGGCCCCGGGGGCCCCCCGTGGGGCAGCGCGGTGCCATAGAACGGGAAGGGAAGGCGCGCTCTGAGTGCGATATGTAAATCATATTGCCTCGTAATATTGCCTCTTAGAAATGTGGAAATATGTCGGAAAGGCCCAAAGCTCTTCACTTTGAGTGGGAGGCGCGGCGCGGGGGCGGGCATCGCATCGTCGGCGCGCGGCGGTTCTGCAGGGAAAATGACACGACCGGGAGGGCTGGCGAGGGAGGTAGGGGGGGGGGGGGGTAGGGGCCGGCGAACTCCCCCGGAGATGTTGGTAATGGCAAGGCTGTGCACAGTTCATTTAACGGCCGCTGTATGTCCCCATCTTGCAAGTTTTCGTCCTTCATTAACCTCTCTCCTCCGCCCCCAACCCCCTACAATGCCCACCCCCCTCCCCCCGCCACCGTCTCGCTCGCTCTTTTTCCTCGTCGCTCTATCTCACTCCATTCCCTTCCTGCTCGCTCCGTTTCGCTCCATCCCTCTCGCTCGCTCGCTCGCTCTCGCTCGCCGACGCCGCTTGTGGCGTTTTGGCCCCACTCTTTGCATATTTTCCGGCGGATGCGGCGTGGCGTGGCGTGGCGTGGTGCCCACGCGATGGGCCTGGCGGGGCGGGGCGGGGCGGGGCGGCGCCTGGCCGAGCGGAGACGGAGAAAGAGTATCCGTTGTTTTTCTTGTATTTGCGGCGAGCGGCACGTAATGGGGCGGGCGCCAGGCGTCGCGCTGGATCGTCTACGCGAAAATGCGTGAAAATAATGAAAAGCGCCGAGGGGACAATGAAAGAAGAAAAGTAGAGAAAAGAGAGAAAGAAAGAAAGAGAGTTGAAGCCACTGTGTTTCGCTGCAGTGATCGGGGAGGAATGTGATGAGTGGTGATGAGCAAGGTGCTCTATAGTCCCTGGCGAGTGCAGCGTACAGGTCACATCTTCTCTCTCTCTCTCTCTCTCTCTCTCTCTCTCTCCCCCTCTCCCTCTCTCCATCTCTCTCTTTCTCGCTCGCTGTCTCTCTCTGTTCCACACCGAGCCAAAGCTCTTCCGTGTAGTACGCGCGAGGCAGGCTGGTGACGCCACGAGGTAGAAGGAGTCGTGTTAACAAACATACCTCATTCGGGATTCCAAATTTCTCCTCACCTCTCCCTCCCCTTCTCCTTTATCTCGTGATGCCACGCGCTCACGCAGCCACCACCTCCACACTGCTGCGCGGCCGTCAGATCCAGAAGAGCGCTTTCGTATCTCCGTCCTTGTCACTCGTGTAGGTCTCAACCACCAGGAGTGAGTGAGAGGGCACTAACAAAACGATCCTCTCAACCTGGGGACTGCGCTGCGCAGCTCTCAGCAGCCGAGCGTCAACCCTCCTCATTAGCACTCCTTAAGTTGGAAGTTCAAATGCCGTAGATTCTTGCCTTTTTTTTTTTCAATCCCAGATTTTGATGAAATAAAATTTTTCTGTTTTTTTATTTTTTTAAATATGACATCCACATCAAGATTGGGACACGTTAAAACCTCTTATGACTACTCTGAGAATGAGAGTGTGTACCGGGTGTTTCATAAAGGACGCAGAGGAGCTGCGGGTTTGCCTATGCTCGACTCGGCGGGCGCACCGGTCCAGCGCGCTCGGCTAGGCACGGGACGGAGCAGGCCGAGACGAGCTGGCAAAACCGCTTCAGGGGGGCGGGGAGAAGGAGGGGAGTGCAGTCCAGTGCCGACAGCGCTCGCCTCGTCCGAGGTGGGGGAACATGCCACTGCAGTCGTGACACGCGGTCTTGCTGCGCGGTCTTAACCCACGGGGGCTGCTGCACAGCGTATCCCTCGCGCATGCCCTCGCGGTGTCCGTGCATCCCACGTGTTGTCCGCGGGTCCTCGCGGAGTCACGGGGTGAGCCGCGCGGACGGCGCGAGGGATGAGTTCCGCAGCCCCCGCGCCCCGCATGGGTTACGACCGCGTGGCGCGGCTCACGCCGTGACTCCGCAAGGACCCGCGGACATCGCGAGTGATGCGCGGCGCTACCCCCGCAGATGGCCGCGGGTCCTCGCGAAGTCGTGGGGTGAGCCGCGGACACCGCGAGGGATGCGCTGTACAACCCTCGTGGGTCAGGGCCGCGGGGCACGGCCACGGGGCACGGCCGCGAGGCGAGGCACGGCCGAGAGGCACGACCGCGAGTCACGACTGCGGTGGCATGTTCCCCCACCTGTTCCTCACTCGGACGAGGCGAGCGCTGTCGGCACTGGACTGCACTCCCCTCCTTCTCCCCCCTGATGTAAACTGGATCTAATGTACACTGATTAATCAGCAAGCATTCCAATGTACACTGGTTAATCAGAAAGCATTCCTCGAAGCATTCCAATGTACACTGATTACTGATTAATCAGCAAGCATTCCAATGTACACTGATTTATTAGTGAGCATCCATGTACACTAATCAGTGTACCAGGTGGCTGACCGAGGGGTACCTCACCTTCTCCAATCAGTGTACACTCTGAGCTCCAATCATTTTCCAATCACTATACAATCACATAATTTTTCGACAAAAATCTATTTTAAGCACCTTTAAATTGCAAAATATCGAATTGGCGCCAATTTTTTTATTTCTTGAAAGTTTGGTCAAATTTTCCTTCCAATCACAACACAACCCTCCAATCTGGGGACCGGCTCCAAGCGCGGACGCTCTTCTCCGCCACTGTTGATGCAGCTAACGCTCCGAAAGGGCCTTTTGCGATTCGCGCTGTGTACGGTAGGGCGTTACAGGGGGGAGGTTCGCGATTTCGCGGGCGTAACCCGCGAGTCCGCCGGGAAAGCTCGCGGTCCGCGCGTCTCGAGTACCGCGAATCCTCTGTGGGTCCTTCACGGACTGCGAGCAACCCACGAGAAGGATCCGCGGACCTCGACCTTCCTCCGTGGAGGATCCGCGGTTCGCAAGGTACCCCCACGGAGCGACTCGCAGACCTCGAGCTTTCCCGGCGGACTCGCGGGTTACTCCCGAGAAACCGTGAACCTCCCTCCAGTAACGTCCAGCCGTAGACCGCGCAAACCGCGAGAGGGCCCTTTCGGGACGATGACTGCAACAACAGTGGCGGAGCGGAGCGTCCAGGCTGGTACATCGTACACTCTTTCATTATCAGAGTACAGAATACATAAGCAAATATTAGAAGCTCGATCCTTGTGTCGATCCATACTTCATTAAGCTTACCTCCTTTTCCTTTTTTGTTTCAGGTATTGCTTTGTCCCAAAAATGGCCCACAAATTGCACAATGGAAAAAAGCTGTTAGAGTGCAGTGTTTGCAACAAGAAATTTGCTAACACCGGTCATCTGCGTGTCCATCTCCAAACGCACACTGGAGAAAAGCCGTTTGAATGCACAGTGTGCAGCAAGAAATTTGCTCAAAGCAGTAATCTGCGTATACACTTCCGAACGCACACTGGAGAGAAGCCGTTTGAATGCACAGTGTGCAGCAAGAAATTTGCACGAACCGGTAATCTGCGTGTCCATCTCCGAACGCACACTGGAGAGAAGCCGTTTAAATGCTCAGTGTGCAGCAAGAAATTCGCTGGAAACGGTGAACTGCGTGTCCATCTCCGAACGCACACTGGAGAGAAGCCATTTAAATGCACAGTGTGCAGCAAGAAATTTGCCCGAACCGGTCATCTGCGTGACCATCTCCGAACGCACACTGGAGAAAAGCCGTTTGGATGCACAGTGTGCAGCAAGAAATTCGCTGGAAACGGTGATCTGCGTGTCCATCTCCGAACGCACACTGGAGAGAAGCCGTTTGAGTGCACTGTGTGCAGCAAGAAATTTGCCCAAACCGGTCATCTGCGTGTCCATCTCCGAACGCACACTGGAGAAAAGCCGTTTGAATGCACAGTGTGCAGCAAGAAATTCGCTGGAAACGGTCATCTGCGTGTCCATCTCCGAACGCACACTGGAGAAAAGCCGTTTGAATGCACAGTGTGCAGCAAGAAATTTGCTCAAAGCAGTAATCTGCGTAAACACCTCCGAACGCACACTGGAGAGAAGCCGTTTGAATGCACAGTGTGCAGCAAGAAATTTTCTCAAACCGGTGAACTGCATGTCCATCTCCGAACGCACACTGGACAGAAGCCGTTTGAGTGCACAGTATGCAGCAAGCAATTTGCTGTAAGTGGTAGTCTGCGTGGACACCACCTTACGCACACTGGCGATAAGGTGGTTGAGTGTTCTGTGCAGCGAGAAATTTGACCACAATTCGATTCTGCTTAATTCTATCCGATCGCGTACTAGGGAGAAGTCGTTATTTGATCGCACTGTGTGCAACAAGAAAGGTGGTTTAGCGTAAGATCTACGCACCCTTCTCCATGTGCGCTCTGCTCTTTCAAGTAGTGTTTTTTTTTTTGTTGTTAACAAACTGGAGGTGAAAAATTAGTACTATCAATGAACTATAGAATGTTAAGCGATCTGCTGAGTGAGTAGTGAAGATGTGGTTGTGTTGCTGCTATATATTTGTGTTTCGTCCTCTGTGAATAGACATCTTTCCAATTGTGTGTCATTTGTTTTGCAAATATAGTTTTGATACCCACAATAATTTTGGGTTTAGACTGGAAAAGACACCCCTGGTGTTAAGCGAAAGGCATTTGTGTTTTGTGTGCTGGAATTTTTATCCCTCCCCCCGGCCCCCACCACCACCACAAATTTTTGAGCAATCCAGCATATTTTAATATATGACCCTCTATTTCAGATTTCGCCCCACTGTGCGTCGGCGTGCTCGCGAGGTCTCCTTTGACGTCCGTAGGGACTCCTGGATGGCCTCGGGACCATCAAATTCGGACTCAACGTGTCACAAAATCCCCTTTACCAAATATGAGCGATATACGTCGTCAAAAGCACCAGTGCCCCCACGCCGTCCTGCCCCAAAACAGAGTGTTGCTTGTTAACCCGGTCTCGAACTGATCAGGCGCCGGTGCCGGGCCCCGATGGTGCCCTCCTGGCTCCGTAGCCGGACATCCCAGAGAGAATCTGGCGCACTGCCGGAGCGCTGCCGACGCACGCACTGCCGACGGAGCCTCTCACAGCTCGATCCCAACCGTCAGATACCCAACCCAATGCCCCAATCGAAGCCCTACCGACCGGAGACCCTACCCGAGGGGGCATGCACTCGCGTAATAGTCGGGTCACTCTATCCTTGACTATTATGTGTGCGTAATAGAAGCGTAATGGACAAAATCATCCATATTGTACTCATTTTTTGGCCGTTTTAGGCTGTTTTTGCACGTTTTTGCCTTTGGCCCAATCTGTAAATTTTCAGAGCGTAATTGAGCGTAATAGACGTAGTACTCTGTTATTTTATGGTGTGCTCTGAGAGTACGCCAAAGGTGTATGCCACTGAAAGGCGAGCGCCTTTATGGCGTACTGTGACAGCATGCCTGGGTGTATCGTGGGAGTACACCTTAGGCGCACCCACCCCACACACCTTCACCGGCACTTGTCGCAAGTTCTGGCAGGTTGTAGGGAGGAAGGTGCCTCGTATGCGTACACCTTACAAAGATGGGTGCAACATGAGCGGAGGCAGCAGCGAGCCCAAGCCTTGTGCCGCTGAAAGCTGCTCGGACGGTAAACACCTTCCCTGTTGATTGAAAGAACTCTAGGCCCACAGGTCAGGGTGCCTAAGGTGTACTCCCACGGTACGCCCAAGGTGTACTCTCACGATACGCCCGGGCGTGCTGTCACAGTACGCCATAAGGCGCTCGCTTTCCTGTGGCATACGCATTTGGCGTACTCTCAGAGTACACCCTCAAATAACAGTGTAGTCGGTCAGTGTTGCCAGATAAGTAGGCAAAAATGCGGATGAATTACACCTGTGTGCGGCAGACGGGTATCTCCGCCTGCCTACTAGGCAAAAGGTAGTCTCCACTGCGGAGAGTTATTTCAAGAGGCATTGTCGGGTGACAAGTATTGAAGCTCGGCATTTATAGTGGAGCGGTAGGTGTGATGTTAGGACCCGGTAGGGTCTCCGGTAGGGTCGAGGGGGCATTCACTCTTAAAATCTGTGAACCGACTACAGTGTTGCCAGATAAGTAGGCAAAAATGCGGATGAATTACACCTGTGTGCGGCAGACGGGTATCTCCGCCTGCCTACTAGGCAAAAGGTAGTCTCCACTGCGGAGAGTTTGCCTAGTAGGCAGGCGGAGATACCCGTCTGCCGTACACAGGTGTATTCATCCGCATTTTTGCCTATTTATCTGGCAACACTGTAGTCGGTTCACAGATTTTAAGAGTGAATGCCCCCTCGACCCTACCGGAGACCCTACCGGGTCCTAACATCACACCTACCGCTCCACTATAAATGCCGAGCTTCAATACTTGTCACCCGACAATGCCTCTTGAAATAACTTAAAAATAATTTGAATTTGAAAAGAGGGGGTTGGGATTTGTAAAATAGAAACGACCGTAAGTAAATATGGATGAAATGTTTCCTGCTGGTTTAATGCCTCCGTCAGTTCTCCACATCATGCTTTCTTCCCGATTGAATGTGGTATGGTCTCCGGCGGGTCTCGGGTTGGGTGAGCCGGCCTGGAGTCGCCCCACCCTCTCCGCCCCGCCCCGCCCCGCCCCGCGCGTGCGTGTCCCCCATATCCCGAGCCCGACTGCAATAAGAGAGTATGCAAATTTCGGCGAGCGGCAGAGGCGACGTATGACATTCTGAATGAAACGGGTTGCGCGGCGGGGTGGGGTGGGGTTTGCCGCAGCAGTGCCCTGCAGAGCGCACGGCACGCCACCGAGGCCGATTGACATCGGGCGTAATCATTTTTTAGCGCGTTTGGCGGTGTAATGGGATATATTCCGCGCCCGCACCGCGCTTAAGGGTCTGCTGCCACTGATGCCGCTTCTGTTGCCTCGCGAAGAATGTGAAACCTTTGAAAGGAGAGGGGAGGGAGGGAGGGACAGAGGGCGGGGTTCTCGTTTTAGCAAGGGAATAGTAATAATGGTGGTGGGTGTACTTATCTAGCCGAGAGAGAGAGAGAGAGAGAGAGAGAGAGAGAGAGAGAGAGAGAGAGAGAGAGAGAGAGAGAGAGACGCAAAACACACGCGCGCAAGGCAGCGAGAGGGTTCGATGAGACGCGGACGCGAGCCCGGGGAACAAAGGGTTATTAGGCGTAATAGCACGCACTAAAAATATACGATCGCGCCACTCTCTAGTTGCCCCCTCCTCCCCTTCTGCGCCTCCTTCCGCCCAGACCGATCTCGGGGCAGGGCGGGGCGGGGCGGGATGGGCGTTTTCCGGACGGCTCTATGCGTTCCTCGCGGAGGGCGAGCACTACTCCTACCACTACAGACTACAGCCCTGCCCGTCCACCAAGGGATCTCTCTGCTTTCACAGATCGTATTATTTTGAACCGGTCTAATGTCGTGTCTGGAAGATCCCAGCAAGCTAGCTATGGTCCACCCCACCCTACCCCACCCGCCCTACGACTGTTGAGGAGGGAAGGGCTATTGCGAGGTGTATCCTTAACTATAATTTCAAACGTACACGAATTTTTCTAATTTTTATAGTTTTTATGTTGTTTTTTTATTACTGATTTCTTCTCGATTTTGCTACCTTTTTCTTGATTTTTTTCTTTTTTTTCTGTTTTTCCTTGATTTGTTCCTGTCATTTCCTTGATTTTTTCCTAATTTTTTCTCAATTTTTTTCTGACTTTTTACTGGTTTTATCTTAGGGTGTACACTGATTTTTTTCAGTGAAGGATCCCTCGAGCTGTTGTGTGTTATGGATCCGCAGGGCGGTCTACGGGCTGCGCTGCTGCGCTGCCCTTATTCCTGCAGCAAGTGCTTCTTCGTAATTACATTCGCACTTCCGCGGCGCATTTCAGTTTTTAGTTTGTGGCAGTTTGAAGTTTCCCGCCGGCCCATCCCGGTCCCGGCGCGCCTCGCTATCCTCACGGCCTGATCAGATCCGGTTATGATGGACTGGGCTGCCACGGTGTCGTGATGCATCGTCCCGCTGCCGTTCGCCGCGGCCAGACCGCCCCGCCCCGCCCCGCCCCGCCCTGCCCCGCCCCGCCCCGCCCCGCCCCGCCCCGCCCCGCCCCGCCCCGCCTCACCCGGTCTTCCCCGGCTATGACCCATTTCCCGCGATGATGTATTACCTCCCGGAGTCTTTGATGAAAGTCGAGCAGGCAAAGAGGTTGGCGGAGGCGGAGGCCGACTGGCCGCCTCGACGCGAGGCTTTCCGCCTTATCTGCACCTGTCCGATAGGGCCGAGCCGAGGGGTACTTCACTTTATAAAATAAAATATTAAAAAAAAATAAAAAAAATAGCGTTCACCCTAAAACAAAATCAGAAAAAAATGAGAAAAAATCAAAAGAAAGAAAAAAAAATTCAAGAAAAATCACAAAACAAAAAGAATCAAGAAAACTCACTAAAAAAACAGAAATATCAGAAAAATCGGTGTACGCTTCAATTTAGTGATGGACACCTCGGGCCGAGCTGATACAGGCCGGAGACGGAGTTGCCGCTTCGCTACCGCGTCGAGTTCGAGAACGCCCAGCGGCGGGCGCAACCGGCCACGAGACAGGAGGAACAATAAAACGTTTTTAGTTTAAAAAATAATAAGAAATAGCCCGAGGAAAATGTCACGAAGGCGCCAGGCATAGAAAGTAAGCACTAGACAAACCCAAACTTGGCAGAGAGCGGCCAGTTTCATTAACGTGTCGAGCCATGCGCGCTTGCTCTTTACGTCAGCTCGCCAATTAAGATGAAATTCTCTGCCAATTTGCGACGGCGTCGCGGCGCTGGCGCCGAGCAGAAGGACGTTCTGATTGGGCGCCTCACGCCGCCGTCTTGCGCAGCAGGGGCAATCGCGAGTGACAGAGAGGACTGGGGGCGGGGCGGGGCGGGGCGGGGCGGGGCGGGGCGAGGAGCGCCCAGGAGGGACACAGCACAGCGCGGGGCGCCGCCAAAGTCCGCCGCCGCGCCGCGTTTCATCCGAATCACGCGATTTGAATAGCGAATAGTTGCACGGCGCGCCTCTTTGAATGCGCGCGGCGGGCGTCGCGGGGGTGGCGGGGGTGGTACGGCCGGGGGGGGCGGGCGGGGGCCCACCTCCGCATTGTGCCCCGCTGGGGGCCCACGTCGGGGACGCAACGCACGGCCCCATAGGCGATGTGGCCGCCGGATACTATTTTCGCTCTGCGGTCGTGCGGGAGGTGGTTGCAGAGAGGCTCCCGCCACACCGCCCCACCCCGCCCCGCCCCGCCCCGGCCCACCCCGCCCAACCCTGATGCTGATGCCCCGGACTCCTCTGGAACAGCTGGCCGGGGCGAGGTCGCAGCAGAGGGCACATGTCACACGTCAGCCTCCATGGGTCACCGAGCGCCAATTAACCCCCCACGCCTCCCAGGAGAGAGGACGGCTTGCTCATGGATCCTCTCGCACCCTTTCGCTTTTCCTCCTATTTTCTTTCTCTCTCTACGGCGCAACTGTCTCTGTGTCTTCAGTATGGCATCAGAATTGTTTTTAAATCTGTAATTTGTTTTTCACGGACTGGTTGGAAATCAAGAACCAAAGAGGAAACATCTGTGAATATTGGTGTACAAATTTTCAGAATTTTTGGGATTTTGCGGGAAATTTTATTCAATTTTTGCGATTTTTTGCTAGAATTTTACTTATTTTTTGGTGTTAATTCTCAAGAATATTTTTCTGAATTTCTCTGATTTTGTTTTATAAATTTTGCCGAATTGTGCTGAATATTTCTAAATTACGAGGTGTACAAACATTTCCACGTTGTCTCCCCTTCGTCAAGACGCTGCTAAGCACCGTAACAAGCCAATATATAAATCAATTTTTTTATACGTGGTTATTAAAAATGAGAGTGGACATGAGAGACTTCGCACGGAGAAAACGACTTCTTGATTTCCATTAGCAGTTCTGGAAAAAAACAAGCAGATCTTATGGAGAAAATACACAGAGTTTACGGGGCTGCTTGAAAACCAAGACGAAGTTTTTTCCGTGCGGTAACTTCCCAGTAAAGCAAATAATGGGGGTATCTCCGTTCGGAAGCTGAGATGGCAATAATATGAGCCGCACGTAGTGGACGAGCTGGCCTTTCGACTGCTTGCATGCTGAGCTCTAACGTCTTGAAACCATAACTTTTGTAACAACTAAAATAATTCTATACATACAGCTCAACCCGTCCTCGCGCGGGGGTCTTACTTGTAAGTGACTGCGCCCTGCTTTATCACCACGCCGCTGCGTGCTCTCGGGCGGGGCGAGGTATGGGGCGCGCCTGTCACGTATCCGGCCGATGGAATGCGCTCGCAACACCGGCGGGGCGGGGCAGGGCGGGGCGGGGCGGCCTCGGAGTGGCGGCCCAAATGTGGTCACGTCGAGAGCGAGGTGGCGGTGGCGCGGGGTGCGCTGGTTTGTCTACAGGAAGGAGGAGGAGGAGGAGAAGAAGGGCAGCATGGAGGCTTGCTGGAGGCTGAGGGTCCCCGCGGTTGGTCCGCGCGCTGGCGCCCCGCCCGGGGGCTGGATCAAGGTGTCCGTCAGGGAAGATCCCCTCAGCGGGCCATACCTTTACCTCATTCCTCGCCGCCCACCCCGCCCCACCCCGCCGCACCCCGCCCCGCCGCACCCCGCCCCGCCTCACACCACCCCGCCCGACCCGGCCGGACGTTGTCCGCATAGCGGGCGAGCGGCGCGGTCACTCTCCGTGTGGGAGAGGGGACGGTCACTACTCAGATTGTAAGGGTGCACACCCCTCCCCACCCCACCCCACCCGGCCTAGTGCGGGCTTCGGGAGGGCTCAGGGCAGCAGGGCTCTAGAGGAATAAACAGGAGTGTGTGTGTGTGCGTGTGTGTGTGTGTGTGTGTGAGCGCGCGCCTGTACGTGTGTGCCTCGAAGTCGTCACCTCCCCAGCCTTACCGCAGCCCCGTACGTGTACGTGTCGCCGCGCCTCCCCGCCCCGCCCCGCCTCGCCTCATCCCGGCTCTTGAAGGGTTTGCATGAGAGGGCAATATAACTGATGAGATGAATGTACGAAATCTCAGCCCTCTCACATCCCTCGTCAGCGCTGTGGCGGGTCGAGGCGAGGTGGGGTGGGGTGGGGTGGGGCGGGGCGGGGTGGGGCGGGATGTGCGCCGCACCCTATCCTGGTCCCGGTGACGTCGGACACCTTGGCGCAAACACACACACACGCACACAGACGCACACACACACGCACCAAAGCAGTCCCTTCCAGGACAAGCCCGCAGCCCCTACGCTTATTCACATCCTGTCCAGATCTGACTCGGAAATCAAAGGGACTGCTTGTGAGCAGCACGCGGGGGTGGTTGGTGTTGGTGCGGGCGGGCGGGCTGTACGTACAGCACAGTACTGTGCAGCACACGCCTCCGCGGAGAAGTAGAGCATGGGGCCCTCCGCAGACACAGGCAAGCAGGGCGATGAAAGTTCCTTATCCCTAATGTGTGCGGTGACTTTACTTGCCCCGCCACCCTCGCCAGCGCCCCCCGTGCTGACACGTTCATGAGCACCTGAGCACCAGTCATACTCCGGTACCACCCCTTTCCCCCTCCCGTTCTCTCTCTGTCTCTCTCCCTCTCACTCTCTCGCACATATCGCCACAATTCTAACTTATACTCCTCCTCTCACTGCCTGCTCCGCCTCCGCCGCGCGTCGCCGCCTATTTCTTTACCCCCCCCCCCCTCCTACCACTAGCCCCCCCCCCTCTTCTCACCCGCGCGGTGTGTTTGTAACACGGCTGATATC
The DNA here is from genome assembly GCA_029379305.1 of Frankliniella fusca. NCBI lineage: Eukaryota > Metazoa > Arthropoda > Insecta > Thysanoptera > Thripidae > Frankliniella > Frankliniella fusca. The sequence goes on from JAHWGI010001444.1 coordinate 302,207, forward strand.
TCGCAAACACAGCTTTATATGTACACGAGCGAAAAGCCGGCCGGGCTGCCACCACCACCACCGCTGCTGCTGCTGCCGCTTCCGTGACTTTGGCCTACCGGATGCTGTCCTACACGACGACGGGGAGCTTCGTTGCGAGGGGGTTGACACCGCGCTCGGGAGGTGAGCAGGCGGTGTGTGGGACTTTGGGCCCGACCGGCAGTGGCCTCAGGTATCAGCTCTGGGGGAGGAATTCCATTTCAGACGACACCTCTCCGGCCGGGCGGGGTACTCCGTGACGCGGCACGCGGCGCCTGCCTGTGTGCTCTGCTGCTTTGAACATTAGCGCTCCATCTCTGAGTGTATATGTAAGATGGACGCAGCGCCTCGTCCGTGCTGCTGATGAACTTTCGACGCCCACGTAGTTTGAGGGCCATTTTTCGCAAGTCAGCCAGCAGAAAAGGGTATAGAAGTTGGGTGTGGGCAGACGGGGACAGTCTACACCAGTTTATAATTCGCACGCATACCAAATAGCCTCAGCAGTTGTTTTTTTAGGCCCCCGTTAGGGGGGCCTATTGCTCACGCCCGTGAGTTTATTTTTTTATTCTTGACGATGGCCCCTTATGGACGCAGCCGATCGTGCCCAAGCGATTCGTACAAAATTTCAATGAAAAATAGTTCGAAAAATTAGAAAATTTTTCAGACAGGTCTGATGTCAAACTGTCTGTCCAGTTTTGCATAAAGTCAGTTTGCATCGTCAGTTTCTATGGTAATTGCGAGCCGAGCACCCTGTGCCGAGCCAAAATCGACACCCTCCAAAATGCTCTGCCCAATAGAAATGTTTCGCGCGAAAATCCAGCCAATAAAAACGTCCGCCTGTTGCTTTGTACCTCGATATCCAAAAGTGTCAACGCAAGGAGTGGTCACGTCAGAATCGTTGCAGATTCACGCCATGTAAAAGGGTTCACCACCAGGAGATTTTCAAACGTGACCACTAGCTAGCCGCCGCGGCTCCTGATTGTTGGCTGGGACTGTAATTTCGCCGTGGGCGGGGCTTATGACATTACCGCCAACCTCAGAGTAAATCCTCAATTCATGTTTTCACTGAAATATACAAATAGGACAACCCGTGAGTTCCGTGTTAATGCCTGGAGGCTTGCACCGTTGTTTACTAAAGGCCCCCAACATTATTTTACGTAGTTACTTTATCTAAGACTAGCAAAATATATTTTGTGTTGGTTTGAGTGGACACCAAGCCGTCGTTGTTTAGAGCTGGTCCGCTCGGCGCCATGTTTGTGTTCGAAATGTGAGGCGGATAAAATTCACGATTTGGGCTCTCACTGAGACTTTTGACCTAATATTTTAAATTTCTATTTCATTTAATGGTAAGTGTGTGGCAAATTTGAAACTAAAATCCTTTAATTCTTGCCTGGTGGTTCGATTTAGTGGTTGCTAAGCGCGTTGTTTACAGCTGGCCCGCTCAGCGCCATGTTTGTGTTGGAAATGTGAGACGGATAAAATTCACGATTTGCCTCTGTGTCTGCCTCTGTGTTCCTTGTGAATGTGTAGTGGCTTCCATAACTGTGTGCTAAAGGCCTGCAACATAACTTAACGTCGTCACCAAATTAAAAACTTGCCAAATATATTCTAGGTTGGTTTGAGGTGGGACGCCGTCTGGCGCCGTGTCGCCGGCCCCGCCGGCCCTCTCTAACCATGGCCGCCACGGCCGGGGGCTGAGGCTCACAGCTCGCGACTTTAAATCATTATATAAAGTTATCAAAACGTTGACAAGTCGAACTGAATACGTAAATTTTGTTTCTGCAATTGCAGAAAACGTTTTGGTAAGTTTGAATTCAATCTGGTGAACAGAATTCTAGAAATGGTGTGTATTTTCGTAAATTATTTTACTAATCCTATTTTTTACCTACTGATTGAACCCCCTTGAAACTTTGGGAAAAGATATCTGCATGTCTAAAACTGCTAATTTCACAGTCATTTCGGCTGTCTAACATATCGTTCAGCTTAAATAAATAGCCGCCGGTGCTTAAGTTGAGGTCCCAGCCTAGAGCCATAAAAGCGACAGGACTGGGCACTCACACCTCACGCCTCCCCCAGCCGGGCCACCGGGGCCACCGGCCTTCTTTTGTTCAGGGAAGGTCCCAGCCTAGAACCTAGAAATGACAGGACTGGGCACTCACACCTCAAAAGCGCTCTGTCCTGTCGAAGGCGGCGACGCCTCCCCCAGCCGGCTGCGGATTGTCTAGCCTACGTGCCTACGTTTGCCCTGCGGCCAGAGAGTGCCGGCGAGCCAAGCCGAATCGGCATTGTCGCAGCAGGCTCGGGGCGGTGCTCGGGCGCTCGGCCCCTCTGCGTGGCGCGCAGGGGAGGAAGGAGGACCGTGGTATATTCAGTTACTTAACCAAAACAGAAGAAAAAAAATAGCTCAGTTTTTGGGACTTCTGATTAGCGTATGAAATTCGTGATGTGATTCTCACAAATAATTTTGACTTAAGTTATTTTCTCATTCTGTGGTTAGTTTTAAAACCTAGGGGGCCGTTTAACGCGTTAGCGTTAGAATTTTTAAAATATATTATTGTTATTTTTATGACTAGTTGAGGTGCACTACACTCTAAATGGGAAAGGACAATATTGTATCCAGCCAAGTTGTGCCCTTGTGCACATCTAGACAAGGTGTAAATTTGTTTCCAATCTAGGGACAATTTAGCCTATTTTGTCCCTAGATTGGAAACAAATTTATATCTTCTCTAGATGTGCACAAGGGCACAACTTGGCTGGATACAATATTGTCCTTTCCCATTTAGAGTGTATGCAGCCGGAACTTAGACATATGAGACTACTTGACGCTGGAAATTTTTCCAGGTTTACATGAAAGATACCTTTTTTATCGGAGTTTCGAAGCCTTGGCGGATGACATATCGAAAGCTGTTAAACTGCAAAACATCGTGCATGTACGAACATATTTTTTAAAAGTGTACGCCGATGTTCTATCGCACTGCCGTTATGCCCCTACCTGCGTTGGTCGTCGCCCGCCGCCAGGTTGCCTGCTGGTCGGGAGCTCTGCGGGCCGTGGGCCGTGGAGCAGGCTGGCCCGCCCCGCCCCACTCCACCCCACCCCGCCCCGCCCCGCCTCGCCTCGCCCGGTGTGCGCGGTGCCCGTGCGTTTGGTTGGTTGACTCTGTACAAACTGTACGTATGTGTGGTCGGGCCGGGAGTGGCGCTGCTCCTTGCTTTGTGCTGATTAGGACTTGAGTTGGACTGCTGCGAGCTGCTTCAAGGGATCCCTCCCCCCGACCCCTTCCACCATCTCACACTTGCCCTACCGCTCCCCTGCTTCTTGTCTGCTGTTGGCCAACCTGAGCTCTGGTATCTCTCTCCCTCGCCAACCTCTTCTCTCACAAGTGTGTGTGTGTGTGTGTGCTCGTCCATCTACCTCTACTGTCTCTCTCACTCTCCTATTCGACACTTTCCCACCACCCCCGCACCTTAAATGCCCCTGGAGGAGGAAGGGATCCTCTCCGACTTCTCGTGCTCTCACTTACACGTACACATATACACATTCACGCACACATACATACACACATTCTCTCTCTATCTCTCTTACACACACACACACACCGCCGGTCGATTTGCAGGCAGGCGTGTTTGGACTTTAGTGCGGTGTACAATATATTCCACCCGGCTGGGGGATGATCACTTTGCCCTGCAGTGAGATAGAGTGCGGACGGAAAGCCGCGCGAGACAGTGAGAGGGAGAGAGAAGGGGTAGAAGGGGAGAGCGTCGAGAGTTAATTAAACAGGCACACCTTTTATGGGCATATCTTACCCCCCCCCCCCCTTTTCTCCCCCTCCCTGCAACGCGACCCGCCCCGTGCCTTGAGATATCAGCGGCCGGACCCATACGTGTGTGGAAGAGAGAGAGAGAGAGAGAGAGAGAGAGAGAGAGAGAGAGAGAGAGAGAGAGAGAGAGAGAGGAACAGACAAGCGAGACAGACGCAGAGAGGGCAGTAAGTTTGGGGCAAAGCAGCGACACAGGATAGCACAGCAGCTTGTATGCTCAAAGATATAATGGTTTTCCTGAGAGCGGAAAGACTATGGGAGCGAGACAGCAGTGCCCGGGAGAGAGTGAGTGTGTTAGAGAGAGAGAGAGGAGAAGGGAGAGATTCGCGCTCGACGACAGTGGCGTGCGGTGCGGCGGGAGTGAGACGGAGAGCGGAGCAGGAAGAGTGTTGGTGTGAGAGAGCGGGAGATAGACCCTAGTACCGGAAGATAAAATGTGCGATAGTTGTAGTGAATGTCGCCGCGCGGTGCAGGGAATCATAATTTTTGCGTGATGGCGAGGCAAAGCTTGGGTCGGCGCGCGGTGGGGCGGGGCGGGGCGGGGCGGAGCGGGGCGGGCCAGGCGGTAGCGGGAAGCCCCGGCAATAATCATATCATTGTAAACTTGGCCGATTGTTGTGCTTTTCATTGTTGTGCGTACGAGGCCCGCCCTACCCCGCGCCGCTCTGCCCCCCGCTCCAGCTTGCCCCGCCCCACCCCGTCACGCCAGGCCACGCCGCCGGGCTCCGCCCAGTCCCCACACGGGTCGTTCCGCAGTATTAATTGTTGCGTTACTTGTACGTAGAGAAGTAAACAGCATCTCTGTACTTGACTGGGAGCGGGGCGGGGCGGGGCGGACGAGGGACGCGGGGGCGCTGCAGAAGGTAGTTTTAAGCCCCGACCCGACAAGGCCCATCGTTATACGGCGGGCCCGGGGCGGGGCGGGACGGGGCAGGCCGGGGCGTTGCGCTCCTCTTGATACATTCTACTACTTGCACGGCCCGGGCCGGAGAGCCGTTGCCACCGAGGAGAGAAACGACGGCCGCGCTGAATAATAAGCGCGGATAAAGTTTTCCGAAAATGCTAAGAATTACTTTTGACGAGCGGAACGCGGCTAAAACAGCTCCCGTTAACTACTCTTTTCCGCCTCCTCGTTTGTGGTCAAACATAATCATCTCCGGGCGGACAATAATAAGGTAATGAATGAATTCACCGCTGTGGAGCTGTGGACCATAGTCGTTCGGGGTGAGGACGTCGTCCAGCTGCTGCCCACCCCACCAAAACCGCGCACACAGAAATTCACGAAAACTATAAATACTTCAAAATAAACAGATCACGCACAAAAATAATTCTCGTCTGCACAGAAAAACACAAGTGTGCGAATGTCGTCCACTTGGATGTGTGCGAATGCCCATTCGTACACTTGAGGGCGTAAAGGTGTGGATTTTCCTTGGAAATTCATCACACAGTGGCCTCCAAGTGCACGGATGGGCATTCGCACTGGGAACTCTGGGAACTCTGCATCCTTCTCACCACCTGGGTTGTTGTTTTCTGAGTAAGTGTATGCTAGAGAGAGAAGTTAAGTCATCAGATGTGGATTGCTCGGGATTGCTTTCAATGTTTCATCTACTTTACCTTTTTTGAATGTTTGGGTTTATGAAAATATGAGTTTTATGAAAAAATTACATAACCTAGGGTGAACTGTATGGAGAAAGCCCATAATATGACAGAGACATTTTATTTTTGAGAGGACAGAACCATCACTGCTTGTTTTGTAGGCCAGTATGATCATATCATGTACTCTATCCGTTATATGTAACTTTGTTTAACATTTCAAGTGATCCGATGATAAGTAAACCTCAACTCTCATGAGAGCACAACATAATACCATAGAAACAAGCTATTTTTTTATGAGGGAACCATTTTGGACTGTATTATCAATCATACTTGTCAAATCTTGCAAGCTACACGTTATTCGGCTTCTATATTTTAACATTTGAAATAAGCTGATACCAAGTAAAACTTCCGGGCCGTTCCCAATATTTTAAGTGGATGTAAGGGCTATCATAAGCTTCAATTTTAGGCCTGTCGCGTATTTTTTTGAATATGACTCTATTTGGGTATAAATTATTTTCTAAAGTTTTTACTATATTTTCTACATTTGGGGTATGAAAACATTTGACGATACAATCCTCCCATTGCTCATTGGAATCAGCACAAAAAACTGAGTCTTTTCCACCTGGGGGGAGTTATTACGTTGTTTCTAAGTTGGTTTTCTAAAATGCCCATACTTTGCGCAAACAAGTAGCGGAGTAATACTGTTTCTCCTAAACCAAATTTTTCATTTTTTTTTTTCCCTTTGGCCTAGGGTTCCCTTAGGTGGTACTAAGTGATACTTTACCCTTCCCGACCATATCTCAAGACCACCATTTCGGACCTTGGATCGATTTGGCCGAGAATGACCCACCTACGATGCAGAACAAAGAAATAGCGCCATACTAAACACTAAACAGTGCGACCCGCGTCAACATTATTAGCGCTTCTTGTGGTTTTGTCGGTAGAACGTATTGGCTACAGTGCTTGTGGCATTCGCATAGCGCTATTGTGGCCTTAGTTAGCCCTTGTGACTCTCAGCTCTCCTAGTCAAGGCCGTCGCGACTGCAGACGATGGCTCCTTTACGCTGTTTTAACCCTGCTCGCGCGCGGGGAAATTGAGAGGTCGCGCGGGGGCTGGTCTGCGACGGGCGAAGGATGGGATAGGAGAGAGTGGCGAAAACCACTTCTGCCGCAGCAAAAATAAAGTCCCCTAAAAGTACTCGCTCTCCGGGGCTGTTTGACATCGCTCAGGGCCGCGGCGCCCGCCTGCCTGCCGTCAGTGTCCGTCCGTCCGTCCGCAGGGCCCCTCGCGGGATGCTGAATTTTTCGTCTTATTACAACTTATCATAATAATGACATCATTAAAACGCGATACGGGCGCGCGCCGAGGCTCCATAAAACTCGCGCTCCATATTGTCTTTGCCGATGAGGAATCTGGAATGGGCTTTATCGCTCCGGGCGAGGCGGGGCGGGGTGGGGCGGGGTGGGGGCGGACGGAGTGAGACGGGCGGGACGGGGCGCCGGGGGCCCCCTACCCTACTCAATGGTCACCAGAACAGCCATTCCCGTAATTGAGGTTTTGATCATTTTCATAATTGCTTTCTTTCCGTGCTTTTTTTTTCCCCCTTCTGTCTCTCGCCGTTTCTGCTTCCTTCTACAATTCCCTCTCTGGTCTCCGTGTCGCGCTGCCGCCGCTGCTGCGCTTCCTGTTGTCCGATCGAGACGTTATTGTCTAGTAATTAGGATTAACGCCGGTGCAGGCGGGAGGCAGGGCGGCGGACGCGACGGCGGGGGCGCGGAGGGGACGAGGAAAAGAACTGGAACGTGAAGAGCGAGCGAGGGAAAGGAAAACGCCCGTCTCTCCTCGTGACAGGTGAAAAAGTACAAGTACAGCCCCGATAGCGTCCATACCACTTGGACGAGATGAAAAAAGATAATAAACACTCGCCTCCTGGCTGGCGCCCCGCCTACCCCCCGCCCCGCACGCACCCCCGCCCGGCCCGCCCAACTAGCTGCCTGCTCCGAAAACTTTGTCTATATATATTTCCCTGTCTTGTCCTCTTTGCTTGTCAAGGCCTCGGGTCCGAGTAGCCTCGCACCAGGTTTCACTAATGCCCCCTTGTTTCCATTTGTTAGGCCTGGAGGGGACTGGAAGGAGGCCTGGAGTGGGGGGACCTGGAAGTCTGACAAGCGAAGGCCGAGTAGACGCGATACGTTCGCTTGGGTCCCGCCAGGGGGAAAGTGTGTGGGGGGGGGGGGGGTACGTTTGAGGCCCTGTCATTCTCCAGGGATTTCGTTTGACTGATTTGGGTCAAGGCGCTTACACCGCGCGGCAGCGCGGTCCGTGGGCTCGACAGGAGAAAAAGTCTGCGTGGGATAGATGAAGGGAAGCAGGAAAAAAAGATTATGTGACAGATAGGCCCACGGCCCGTGACAGGGGATTTTTGTCCGAAATATTAACACGGGATGGGAAAAAAAAACTGTACACGCGTACAGGGAAATGAGTTGCCTCTTCCTTCTAGCACATGGACGGGTCTCACATTGCAAAATTATTTCGTCCGTTCTGAGTTACATGAAAAAGAGTAATGTGAAAAATTGTTGGAGAATACGCAGAATGTATAGAACGGGCCCCGGCTGGGTGCGTCGTGCGTTATTCGTGGTACCAGAGGAGGACGATGCGCGTTCGCTGCATTACTAAAGAGACGACGACAACCTCGCCCTATACCCCCGCCCCGCCCTTGCCGCACCGAGCCGCCGCCGCTCGCAGCGCGATGCTGTGTAGGTTGAGTCACTTGAAAGTAAGTCGCCGAGCCGAGCCGGCAGTAATTCCTGCAGCAGTAACTCTTCTGGGGTAACTCGGGGCATCTCCGCGTGCGCGTGGCGTGGCGTGGCGTGGCATATCGCGCTGGCGGAGTGGTGTGGCGCGCCAGCAGCAGGGGGGGCCAAGTCGGCGAGGGTCATTGTGTTGTCTTTGTTATTAGTGGCGTAATTAAAATATGCAAGGAAGTCACAGTAGCGGCGGCAACAGCAGCGCGGTATGGCGGGGCGGGGCGGGGCGGGGCGGGGCGGGGCGGGGCGGGGCGGGGCGGGGTGCGGCGGTGGGCCCTCAGGGAGCACTGCTCCTCGCTGCTGGATGATGCCCCTGTGCTCACGAGGGATAGCGCGCGCGCGGGGGGCGGCCGTGTGGGACGCGCATAGAGGTTTCCGTGGCGAGTAGAGCAGTGCGGGTGGAAGGGTTCAAAAATTAGGAAATCACCCTGACATTGTTCTTGCAAACTTTTTTTCTTTTGCTTTTGAGAATTGTGCTGGTTTTCGTGTCTGCGTGACTGATGGACGGTCTGGCTGTTTCGTCCGCCCGGCGGCGTGGCGGCGGCACCGCGCCCGGCCCGGCTCGGCTTGGCTTGGCTTTGCTCGGCTCGGCTCGGCTCGGCTCGGCTCGGCTCGGCTCGGCTCGGCTCGGCTCGGCTCGGCTCGGCTCGGCTCGGCTCGGCTCGGTCCCACCCCTCGGCGACGACCTTTATTTTGCATTCGTTCATCTTCATTTACCTCACCAGTGTTAAGAGGGACGCTTTTACGACCATCCGCCTGGTTTGAAGTATTGTAATGTGCAGGGAGGAAGAGGGGAAAAAGGGAGGGCGGAGAAAGAGAGAGAGAGAGAGAGAGAGAGAGAGAGAGAGAGAGAGAGAGAGAGAGAGAGAGAGAGAGAGAGAGAGAGAGAGAGAGAGAAAGGGAGAGGAGAAGAAGAGACGCAGAGGAATGCGAGGAAAAACGGAGGGTCAAAGGAAAGACGAGAACAACGCGGACTTGTACGCTATACGTCTAAAAGAGAGTTCCTGTTATGTGCGCTAAGTTTAAATTACGCGGCCGGCGTGTCAATCATCAACAAACGAATTTCGAGATTCCTATTCTCGACGTCGAGCCGCGAATAAGGGAGCCGTCCCCGCTGCACTGTCACATCGCTAAGCCCGGCCCAGTGCGACGTGATGCGACGCCAGCGCCGTCTGTATTCTGTATTCCCGAACTTCTCCGTCTGCTCAGCCTGCCTGCCTGCATCCCATGGAACTATCAGACGTCAAGATCCGCAAAAACGAGCGGGGAGCGAGAGAGAGAGAGAGAATGGGAGTAGGGCGGAGTGAGAGGCGGCGGGTATGGCGTGAGAGGGATAGAATCAGAACGAGAGGAGAGACAGAGAGAAAGAGATGGCGCGCGCGCGCATCGCTTGACGTGCTAGCGAGCGAGAGAAAGACAGACTGACAGTCACCGCGCAACGAATGGATTCCATGACATTCGTAATAACTGTCAGTCGGAATATAACCTCGCCCCTTTCTCCTCTGCCCACCCTCCCCCCTCCTCTCCCCCTTCCCTTCCATTCTTCCGTCTCCTCCTCTACGCGCCGTATTCGGCATTTCCGTTTTCCCCCCTGCTCCATCTTACGGGGTGCGCAGACGCATCGGCTCGTCTATGCTCTCTCTCTCTCTATCTCCCTTTCTCCGTCTCTCCTTCTGTCATTATCACATATGCGCGCTCTCCGATGGACCAGCGGCATCGCTTTCGCATTTCAAGTCCAACTTTCTGTCATGTCATCCAGCATACGACTATACAGCAAACCAGCGCTGTTGTGTTTTGGTCTCTTATCTATATGCAGTTTTTAAAATATGATATGAGCCGATGATATGTGCTCTCTGAAAGCTTTGACGTCATTGACGTATATAAGAGATTATATTTTCAATGTATTAGTTTATTTTTTATGAAAGGTAAATAAATATAATCAAAGTTTTTTTTTTTTGTACGGTGTACAGTAGTCCTCGTGATTTGAAATCTCCTCTTTGCATGCCAGCCAGCCAGCCAGCCCTGCGCGCGGCCCTGCCCTGCCCGGCCCGCCACTCCCTCGTCTATTCCTCTTCCCTTCCCTCCCTTGTGAACGACTGAATCTCCTCAAAGCAAACGGAGCAGACGACGTGACGTGTCAATGAGGATGACTAATGACGCCGCGCCGCGCGCCTGTACGTGGCGAATAGCAACAAGACGACTCTCTCTCTCTCTCTCTCTCTCTCTCTCTCTCTCTCTCTCTCTCTCTCTCTCTCTCATTCCAATCTGCACTACTGACGCTAGTCGCGCGGGCGCGAGTACCGTAGCGGAAGTAAAGCGTAAATGTAAAGTCGAGAGTTTTGCAGGCCGCGAAATATCGTTGTATTTTGACACGTGGTGTGAATGCAGATTACGTTCACCGGGCTCACCTCGAGGTGGTGGACTACCAAAAGCCACCCCCTGAGGCGGAGCAGTATAGTGCAGTCGCGTCGCTGAATGTATGCTCGCTGCTGCTCGCGAGCAGAAGAGTTTTACTCGCGCCGAAGATGCAGCTACTTATGCATATCCTCGACTGTCAAAGTCAACATGATTTGTGTGAGCGCATGAGGAAGAGAGAGGGAGGCAAAGAGAGAGACGCACGGAGATTTGAACATCCCTCGCGCAGTGCGCAATAAAGAGTCCGACGAGAGAGAGAGAGAGAGAGAGAGAGAGAGAGAGAGAGAGAGAGAGAGAGAGAGGCAGAGAGGGTTGCAGAGAGTATAGTAGTCGTCTGCTGCTGGGCGTGGCTTATATCGATTTATTGACGTCATAAATTTTCGGGCGCCGCCCCGCGCGGCATGTGAAGGCGTTGCCGAGAAGAGCCCTGCGCGAGGTCTGCACTTTGAGAAGCTCGTGGCGCCGACTAGAGATAATGTCTCAATCAATGGATGGAATTGAATAGACGAGTTCATTTTTGCAATGCGCAGAAAAAACGTAAAAACAAAAAACAAATGGACATAGTGGCTTGTTTGCTCACACGCGCGTATTTTTGCCAACCCTTTGCTCCTTTACGACCGAACTGCGGAGGTTCGGCATGGGTATATAGACCTCCCGCATTGAGGGCAAACGCTCCCCCTTTCTATCTATTACGCCCTTCCCCCGCTCGGCCCTTTCCCCGCGCCCTCTCACTCACTCCCTGATAATCCTTTCCCGATATCAAAGAGTTTGGCCGTTTAAGGACCGGCGGGCGGGCGGCGTGGTGCCTGAGCCGTATGACGTTAACGAAAAGCCAGGCAGTGATAAAGAAGCTTTGATCTTCCCCGTGTGCGGCCCGGCCGCCCTTCCCTGCCCCACCCCTCTCCTCTCTGGTACAACGAAGATTGATCATGTTAAGGAGGCGCGCGCGCGCGCGCACACACACACACACACACACACACACACACACACACACAAACACACAGAGTAGAGCGCGGGGCACCACGCATCACTAGGCCAAAAACAGGCAGAGAGAGAGGGGGAGAGAGAGAGAGAGCGCCGGAGAGAGAGAGAGAGAGAGAGAGAGAGAGAGAGAGAGAGAGAGAGAGAGAGAGAGAGAGAGGAAAAAATAGCGACAAAGGGGATGAGCTCTTTAGGGGAGTATCGGCTTGTAGTAAATAATTTTACCGCCGCGCGCCACACACGACGATGCATGGATGGAAAGAAGGCTCAAAGGCGAGGGCTGATGGCGACGGGGCGCATGTCCTTATTGCGATGTGTTGTGTGTGTGTGTGTGTGTGTGTGTGTGTGTGCGCGCGCGCGCGCCGCGTACGGAGTGTGTTTGTGTGTGCGCGCACACGTAAAGGTACGCGAGCTTAAATTTAATCATTCATCGACGGGTCGAAAAAAAGAAAGAAAAAGGAGAAAAAAGTAAGGAAAAAAGAAAAAGAAACTTCGCAGACTGCATTTTCTGATAGTTGCGGTAATCCACAGTCTAGCACTGCATTCGTGACTTGGTGCTGAACCGTCCTCACCAGCCAGGTGCTTTCTACAGCACTGAATTTATTGACTGAGTGCTTTTACGGGGCAAGCAGAGTACGGTGGCTTGGCTGATTAGATTATTACGGTCCCCTCTTTCCCCCCACCACGCACGCCCGCCGACCCGCAAGTCCACTCGCTGGAATTTTTTTTTTTAAACTGTGAAATGACTAAGGGAGAGTGCGAAGGAGAAAGAGGAGTAAGGTCGCACGAGAGGCAGTGTTATTTTTTCTTTTTTCTTTCTTGCCATCCCCGTGCAACCGGCCAGGTGTATGATTTTGCGGTTGTAGCTTCGCCTCGCGCTCTCTCTCCTCTCTTCTCTCGCCCCTCTCTCTCACTCTCTCTCTCCACTCACATACACTATCTCTGTCTCTCACTCACACCACGCTTGCTTCACGTTTCCTTTCCCGTTTACCTTTTTCCTATACCCCCCTCCCCCGCCGGCCTTCTCACTCCCGCGGCCGCCAGAGGACGACGGGATTATGGCTTTTGGTTATTTAGAGGTGGAGGTCGGCATTAGGCACGCAGCCGAGGCCGAGGAGGCCTCGGAAGCAGCGGCGCTGCTGCCCCCCGGATTTGGGAAATTGGTGATCCGGGCCCCGTGTTCCTGGACCTCCTAATCGGCTTGACCTGGACCTGTATCATAATCAGGGCAGCAGGGCTGAGAGAGAGAGGGGGAGAGTGTGAGAGAGAGAGGGGGGGAGGGGGGTAAATTTCTAATAATATTTGCCGTTTCTCTTTCTCGGGTGCGGCCAGGGAACGGATCCGATCGGACGCAGGCGCCCAGGAGGTAGACCACACGCTCACATGCGTGATGAGCGCGTTGCCTATGCTGAGATTCACAGGCGCTGGAGTGACAACTCGCCCCCTTTTATTTTCAGTTGGTCACCTTCCTTTGCTTGTAGTAAATAATATTAGGCCGAAGAGAAGTTTGTGTAGTCCCACAGTCTTAATAATAAGGGCCGTTGTGAACATCACCAATCTCTTGTAAGGCTTGCTTCTCTAAGCATTTCCAGTAAAATATCATGGTTATTTCAGATATAATAATTTTTTGTATACTGTCTTTTCTAACGTGAAAACTACTCGAAGATCATATTCTTTTCCCAAGCATATTGGAAGTATCACAATTTGGTCACAGCTTAACTGAGAGTATGATGTTGATCTTTACCCTATGTTGACGAATGGTGGAGTTGAGGAAAAAGAAGAACCAATTGTTTGGTCATTTTAACTATCTCGTTTTTGCAGCCCATAATAGTGAACAGCAGAACCCCACAGTCCACGGAGAACCAAATCGTGAGGTGAGAAATTCTTTGAGAGACCTGAGCAGAGCCGCGGGTCCGCGCGCGCCACTGTTCGTGTGTACATGTGGAGAGTAAGTGAGTGTGTGAGAGAGACAGAGGAGGCAGCGAGGAGTCGGCGGGGTGCAAACTTACGTTTATCCTTCTAATTGCCGAAGTTAAATCTGCTGGAAGTTGGCGGAGTGCTGACATGTGCTTGACTTGATGTTTGAAAGGGGTGGTGAGGAGGGGGTGGGGGTGGGGGGTACGGGTCTAAGACGATGAGCGGCGAGGGTTGCGTCAGGCAGGGGGGTGGGGGGGGAAGGGAGCGGAGAAGGGGGCAGCTCGTATTGGGACCGGAAACTCGTCACTCCCCGGCAGCCAACTGACGTTCACGAAGCTCAAAAACAAAATGAAGAATCCGTGTATCATTACGTCCGGATGGACGGTTGGCGCTCCCAGAACGGATGTCGTCCTTGATGTCCTTCGTGACGTGCAAGTGGTGTGCGCGGCCCGTCTCCGCAACCCTGCAGCAGCCCTGCGCCCGGATCAGACGTGGCGTGGCGCGTAGCGTGGTGTGAGAACGCCCCACTCCATGTGAGCGCTGTCAGGACTGTACAGATGGCGGTTATGACGGCTATGCGTAGTTCGAAGTGGAATTTGTTCCGCCCGTAAAGTAACTTTTGCTCCCCCCCTTCCCCCCTCTGGCGTTCCCTCCTCTACCCCCCGCTACCGCCGCTGCCTAAATCGCTGTTCTGCGAATTGGCGCTGGGTGGCGGGGCGTGGCGTGGCGGGGCGGGGCGGGGCGGGGCGGGGCGGGGCGGGGCGGGGCGGGGCGGGGCGGGGCGGGGCTGCCCGTGGGGACCGCAGCGCGGGGGCCTCCTACATCACGTCCTGATTGAGCCCTGCACGATCCGGCCCGGCCCGGCGCTCGCGAGTTTAGGAAGGACCATCCCAACCCTCTCCCCCCCCCCGTCACCCCCCCCCCCCCTGTCGCCACCGCCGCCACCGCCGGCCTCTGAATGGACCACTTTGCGGCCGGAAAGTTGCCGCGCGCTGCAATATTGGAGCGATTATCGGGTGGAGCCGTCCCGGCGGACAGCTGCAAGGGGGTCCGCTCCGCCTCCGCTCGGCCTCCGCTCGGCCCGGCGCCAAATTCAAACTGAAACTTATGCACACGCTCTCAATACCCTTTTGCGTGGTAAGACTCGTAAATCCCTCGGTACGTACGTACCGGGGCAGGTGTATCTATGGTCATACCTGAGTTTTCGGTTTTCGCGAGGGCTTCAACGTGTGTGTGTGTGTGTGTGCGCGCGCGTGTGTGTGTGTGTGTGCACGCGCGCTCGAGCTGTTCCACCCCGTCCCACTGCCCCAGACGAAGAGGCCAGCCCGAGCAGCCAGCCAGCCAGCCAGCCAGCCAGCCAGCGAGCCAGGCAGGGCCGGGCCGGGCTGGGGCGGTAGACGTGGGATCCCCCGAGATCCCCGATGTTTGTCCCGTTGTCTGTCTCTGTCGGACCGATGTGGACTGTTGGGCCCGGGGGCCCGGGGGCTCGGCTCGGCCAGAGCAGGGCGGGGCGGGGCCGCGTCCCAGCGCCCCCATTCGCCATGAAGAAGGCCGTCCATGTGGGGACGGGGCCGGCGGGGCCGGCGGGGCCGGGCGTGGGGTGGGGTGGGGCTGGCCCGGCCGGGGCAGGGTTTAGCTGGCCCCGCTGGCCCCCATGGATTGTTGGACTTGCGCGCAAGGTGTTCGTGGTGAGACCCCAAACCCTCTGCTCCTCTCTCTCTCTCCCTCTCTCTCTCTCTCTCCCTTTCTCCCTCCCTCCCTCTCTCTATCTCCCTCCCTCCCTCTCTCTATCTCCCTCCCTCCCTCTCTCTATCTCCCTCCCTCCCTCCCACCCTCCCTCTGCCTCCTCCTACTCACCTCACACCCATGCTCACATGGGATGCAACGACTGTATTCACATCGCCTGGCGGGTAGGCAAACCCTTTAGGGTATGTCTATACGAAAACCGAGAGGGGATGCCTGGCTACCCGCCAAAAGTTGGCTTGTGGCCGATCGCCACAAATATTGTAATTCGCCATATAGGCGCAGTGTTGATGCAGCCCCGTGATTGTGTCGTTCAGTCCCTCCAACTCGACCGTACGGTCTGCACGCCCCGCCCCACCCCACCCCGCCGCCCCCGCCTGCTGCTGGCCTCCACAGAGCACGCACCCTCAAGGGGTTGCCTCCCTCCTCCCTCCCCCTCCTTCTCCCCGCAGAGGCGAGGTTCTGCTTGATTGGAGCCCCAATCCCTGAAACTCCCACGGGACCAATAAATTCATTGCGCGATGAAATTCGCCGCCCGAGAATATGTTGTGATGGCACGGCGCGCCAACAGCAGGCCCATAGCCGGGGAGCGGTTTTTGAATACCGAAGCGAGTCTGGCACGTTCTCCATCTATCCCGTTTCCTGATCTCTACCGTCTCTTTCTAATACTTCACGCCGCGTCAGGTGTTTCTCTCCTCTTTCTCTTCTCTCTTCCGACAAGGTGGGCTGCCTCACGTCAGCGGTGCCGAACTTGCCAAGGTGTCCCGAAACCATCGCGGCCGGGACCGGAGAAGGGTCTCTCCTTTAGGAACGTCCTGCGCCCACTCTACCCGCCTCTCTCTCTCTCTCTCTCTCTCTCTCTCTCTCTCTCTCTCTCTCTCTCTCTCTCTCTCTCTCTCTCATTCTCTCTCGCTCTCTCGCTCCCGCTCTCTCCCGTCGTGGCGAATGGCTTTTGTTGAGAACAACAGTAATGTTCTGTAAGAGCGGGGCGGGCCGCACAAGTTTTGCGGGGAGCAAGTAGAGTGGTGAGATGGTTGAGTATGCGCCCCTCCCCGCCGGCCCTGCCCAGGCCGGCCCTGCCCCTGCAGCGGTTCTCGTAGACACCGACACCGAGTCCTGCTGGTCCTAGTCGATGACTGCCGCCCGCTCTGCTTACCGCGTCTCAACGAGTTCTCCCCTTGTCATAATTTATGCGGTCTTGCGATGTTCGTTTCTTCTCCTCCTTTTTGTGTCGAACGAGTCGGTCGGTTCCGACAGGGACAAAATTCTGAATTTTCCCGAACAAATTTTGTGTATTTATTTTAATGGTCGCAGAGGGTTACACTGGAAAGACAAGGTTGCTACCTAATCCCTCTTTAGAGGCGTTAGTGAAACAGCGCCAGTACCTTTCCAAAGGCGCTACGAGCCTCTGAGGGTGCTATTTTCGGCTGTTTTAGTGCCTTTCCCAAGGCGCTATTGCAGCAGTGCCTTTGAAAGGCATTATGTCGCACCTTTGTTTTTCCAGTGTAAGATGATCGAAAAAAAAGCAAGATCGCAGGGGGATAAATTTATCGCTAATCTGCCGGGATAATATGATGGCAGGGGGCTAAGATGATCGCAGAAGAATAAAATAATTGCAGAGAGGTGAAATAATCGCATAAAGGGATAACTTGATAGAAGGTTGACAAAAAAATCGCAAAGGGGTAAGATGATCGCAGAGCGAAAAAAATGATCACTCGCAGATAAGATGATGGCATGGAGATAAGATGATCGCAGGGGAATATAATGATCGCAGGGAGATAAAATAATCGCAGGGAGATAAAATAATCGCAAATTTTCGCATAGGGGTAAGATAGTCGCAGAGGTATAAAATAATCGCAGTTTCTTACGATGATCGGAAAAAAAACAAGATCCGAGAGGGATAAAATAGTCGCAAATTGATAAGATGATCGCAGGGTGGGGATGAAATAATCGCAAAGGGATAAGATGAGCGCAGGGTTCTAAGCTCGTCGCTGAGGGAGAAGTTATTCGCAAAGGGATAAGATTATCGCAGGGGAATAAGATGATCGCAGGGGCTAGGATGATCGAGTAAATTGTAATTTATTTACGATCGCAGTAATTAGTCATAAGCCATCGCGATTTTTTAGGATTTACGAGGTGTACAAAAGTTTCAGAATTATTTCCCCCTCGGCTCCACGCCGTCATCCGCTTGGTGTTCTCGGTCCTGCTGTGCAAGTCCCCCTGCCCCCTGCCCCTGCTATCCCCCTACACCCCTTTCCCGAACCCCCTCCTCTCTCTCTTCCGCAGGCGCGACGTGTGTCTTCTACTCCCCCCACTTCACACAAACAGGCAAAACAAACGTGGTGCAACACGCTTTCTCTCTCTCCCTCTCCCCGCACTCTGCTGTCTCTCTCCTTCTCTGTCTCTCCCCCGCAGCAGGTAAGCAGTGCGTGACGTGCACCGGTGCTGGTCTCACGAATTAGTTGAATGCAAGGAATGTAACGGGGACAATACATTAGAGCCCCCTGGCCTGGGGTGGCCTGGCCTGCAGGCAGCAGGAATGGGATGGGATGGGGAATGGAATAGTTGATCCAGTGTATCCGCAGTGGGCTAGATAAGCGCAAGGCCCCTGCAGTTCGACCGTACGCATACCGTTGGCGCTGCAGTCTGTAAGGGACGCAATGCTGTTTATGTGGTGTCTGTTTTTCCTCTTTTTTTCTGTTGAGCGATAATTATCCGTTATTTTCTCGATTGAAGGTCCATTTTTTTTCTATCTTATTGTTAACGCGTGCTGCCAGCCGGTTGTGAGAAGGGGAAGTCACCCATAGTCTTGATTTCAAGTTAAATGTTCTCGCGTTCTCCTCCAACACAACCATCCCTAACTCTCTAAGACCACAGTGCACCAGCGTGCGTGTTGGGGAAAATGACTACTTTTCAATTCGTCCACGCGTGAATTAACGATGGGTCGGTGTACTTCGAGCTCAGGTAGCGAATCGCAAGGCACGTCAATTTCTCGAGGCTTTCATTCCGCCTTATTTCACGCGTCTGACGGAGCGGGGAGAATGGGCGAAGAGAATTGGGCGATGGAAAACAGGTCAAAAGAAAAAAGAAATACGAGGAGAAAGTGCGCACCGGTAGGGATGGGGGGTTAGGGGTGGGAGACCACTCTGTTTCCTGATTTTTATTCCCCTCTCACATGCTTTTCATTTCTCAAGTGTTGGCGGTGGTGGTGGGGGTTTAATTATGATATGGTAATGAGTATCGATATCAGTGGATACTATCGCCGTATCTGCGCCGGCCGCCGAGTAGGAGGGGGAATGTCAAATGCCCCAGTGTCCATGCGGGGGGCCCGGCTCGCTCGGCTCTGAGGGGCGCCGTAAGGGGAGGGGGTGGGGCGGCGGCAAGGGTAGCTGAGCGACTGTGTAGTTTAGCGCGCGTGGGAATGGTTTGGTTTAAAAACAACTGCGCGAAAAGCTAACATTTTTTTTTTAGTCTCAGTGCGTCTTTGTTGTAAGAACGAATTGATACACTGGGCACTGGGAAAATTTTCTTTTGTATATTTACTATATATTTTGTAAATGATAACTTACGAAAAAAGTTGTAAATTGACGACAATCCATGGAATGCATTCTTACTCGTAGGTAGTACTAGTACTAGTAATTTTACGATTTGTAATTGTAAATTTACAACCCCTTTTTATGATTAATTTTCCCTTAAACCTTCAACTATTTTTCACTGTGGTGCCAGTTTTCAACACGAAGGCGCATGGATGCATTCATCGCAATAATCGACACGTGATACTAATACTGAAAGACTCGCGCACCAAATAGAGTGAAACACGCGTGAAATAGCTTACACGCGTAAACAGCCTCACTCTTGAAGATGATAGAAGACATTTTACCTGGCACACGCGTAGCCGAGCTCGTGGTCTGTAGTTTGATCACAGTGTTAGCCTAGAGTCTGTGTGGCGGGCGCTAAGCCGCGAGGACAGCAAAGAAGATGAAAGGGAAAGGATTCAAGGGGACGGGACCCAGGGGGTGGGGAGGAGGGGTAAGCGAAGGGGTCGGTAAGAGGCGCGCTTTGTACCCTGCAGCGCTTATCCCCACATATTGCCAATCAATTTAACCGCGAAAGACGCGCGCGGGTGGCGGAGCGGCCCGAACTAAAAGCAAGTTTGAGGTGGGCCCCGCCTCACTCCACTTCGCCACGGCACGACACGGCACGGCACGGCGCCCAGGCTCAGCCTCCACCGGGCCGGGCCAACAATAGCGCGGTAAATTGGTTTTCGAAGGATGTGTATTATATATATAATACACATATATTAGAGCACTTTACACATATACACATTACACATATATAAGAGCGCTCGCGAGACCAGCCTACCTGAGCCGTGGGACGCGTCGAACAGCCGGTGGCAAAAACTTACGGCCGGGGCAGAGGGAGAGATAGATGTGGGAGAGGAGAGAGAAGGGGAGAAGGATAAGGATAGAGAGAGAGGGAGGCGAAAAGAGGAGAAGGAGTGAGATGGAGGAGACAGAGAGAGAGAGAGAGCAGAGAGAGAGAAAGGAAGGAAGGGGGAAGGATAGGCGGGGAAGGCCGCACGGCGCGGCGGCGTGTTGAGCGTCTTACGAACAGAAAAGAGGCTTATTGAATGAAAGCTGGTGTAGGGTTATTTGGTGGAAATTGACTCGCTCCTCTTCGCTCTCCCTCGCACGCGCGTGGCCTCCGCGCGCTACTTAGCCCTTTAGGGCCTAACCATGTGTGGATAGGCCTCTTATTTTGGGGAGGAAGGGCGCCCGGCCCAGCCCGGCCCCGGACCGCGCGGCCGGAGGGAAAACTCGCGCCCTTGCCCCTCTGCTCGGCCCCGTTTTTCTCTCTTGCCATCGGGTAGCCTCGCGCCGGGTGTCTCTCTCGGGAGCGTGGGCAAACGGCTGAGAGCTAGCCTCTCTCTCCTATACCTGTTCCGCGCCGCAGCCCGGACGCGATGGGACCCAGACTGTTTGCCGGCGCCTGCCCGCGCGCCAACACACACACACACACACACACACACACACACACACACACACACACACACACACACACACTCGATCCTATTTTTGTTGACTGTGCGCGGCGGACGACACGTAGCAGCGGGAGGCCTTCTTTATGTTGTAATAGATCTGAGCAAATATTACGGGGGAATATTTCGCCGTATGGCGACCGCCGCGCTCACGCTAGGCTTCGAACGAGGTCCCTCCTGTTTGCACGGTTCATATTTACAAGTTTTGCACGATGAGAGAAGCGACAATTTCGACGTGTGCGTGTTCGTTTGTGTGTGTGTATGTGTGTGTGTGTTTGTGTGTCCTTTCCGTTAAGTTTGACTTTCAGTTGCAATTTTTTTTTCTTAATGAGGAGAAATACTTTTACCAAGGGGTCGTCAACTCCGTTTGACCTTGTACGGAGGAATATGGAATATTACAGGTAATATTACACAAATTTTACAGTATTGACGTCATAATCCTAAGAAAATGGGTAATATCACCGTAAAATTGCCTGTAATATGGGTAATATCAGTGTAATATTTGAGGTAATATCACCTCGTGTACGGAGGAATATCGGAGTTGACGACCCCTTGACTTTTACAACGCAGCTTAGGGTTTTGAATTTGGCAAGGGTCTACCACTTTGAAAAATCGCGTACGAGGATTATAATCAGTCACGATTATGGTGATTACCTATGATTATTTGAGTTTATCTTTAGCATATTTGCTGACAATTAGCCATTAATCACGCAGTTTTTGGTCAAATTTTACACTATTTTTCCATATTATCACTGTGAAAAATTGTCGTAGGTTTACAGGAAAATTTTCCACGAACTGGAATTGTAAAATTACGATCACTTATCGTAAACTTACAAGCAGTACCAATCGACTTGAAATTCAATTACAAGCAAAAATGTGCTGTCGTAAATTTACAACATTTTTCGTAAGTCGTAATTTACAAAATAAATCGTAAATCTACGAACATATTTTTCACGGTGTATTGTCCAAATTTTTCAATATTTGGAAATTTTACATGATAATGATTATGTGATTATCAATAATCATCTAGAGGAGAGGGGTGTACGATGATTATGGAAGTGGTAGACCCAAGGAATTTGGATACCTACGCGGAATTAATGATCCGCATATTTTATGTAGTTCTTATTCCAGTCACCGTCGCCGCGAACTGTGGTTAGCCCTAGAGGGGCAGATCCCCAAATAATAAATGGCTCAAGAATTATGCGCATATGCAAATGGAATGTATCTATGTGTGTGTGTGTGTGTGACTACTTTAAAGCCGCAAAAGTAGCCTTCGGGCCGCTTGAGCCCATTTTACGTGTGGGCGTGTGAGTATGTGTGTCTGTCCGCGAGTGTGTGTGTGTGTGTGTGTGTCTGTATGTTTATGTATTTGTGTGCAGATCGCGTGCGCAGAACGCTAGCGGGGTGGGGGACTTTTTTTTCTGGATCAGACGAATGCGGAACAGGGGAGTAATGGACACTAACTGCTTTGCCGCAATAAGTATAGTGTGCAGCAGTTAGACCCTTCCTTTTTACCCCCCCCCCCCCCCCTCACCTTTCTCTCTCGTTTTGCGCAGTGTGTGAGTAGGTGTGTACGTGTGTCTGTGTATATGTCTAATACCCTTCCCCCCGCAGGCTACAGACCCCCCCACCCCTACCCATCCCCTTTCCAACCCTCCTGGGTTTCCTTTTCAGCCAGCAAAGCTGTCCTTACGAGGCAGATTAGCGCGGGCCAGGAGGTGCGGTGGAGGGTGGGCCGCGCCCATTTAGTACGGGCACGTCAGAAAACAACAAAGGATTCAACAGACATAACTTCGAATTGACTGCGGAACATCTTAACTTCCGTCGAAACTAAGAAAATTAACGGCATTTTCCCCCCTACATGAAATTGAGGGTCAGCCCATGACGTCTATCTTGTAAGTTTTCTTCCAAGCCTCTCTCTTATCCGCAAATTAAAAGCGACGCAGTGAGCAGAGGGTCTGCAAACTCGTCGGCGGGCGCGCTGCAAGACATCATGACATCCGCTTTGGGTCCGGTCAAAGCGGTTCACTCACCCAGCGCGCCGTGGAGTGGTGCGGGGAGGGAAGGGGAGGGGGGAGGGAGGGGGGAGTCGGCAGAAAGAAAGTGTAGCCGGCCGCAGGTGGGGTGAGTGAAGGGAGGGGGGGGGGCGACTATTTACACTGGTCGCCGACCCAGCGCCAAATTTGGCGGCGGCGGCGGCGGCGGCGTCGGCACCACCGGAAAGGCACAAGTAATGAAAGGAGACGTCCCGCGAGGAAATTTTTGTGTGCATAGGATGAGATTGGGGCACATTGGCCAGGCGGGAGGGCTGCGGGGTGGGGTCGAGCTGAGGTAGAACTTGTGCCGAAAAAAAAAGAAGGGAAAAGGAATTCAGTGCCTGTAGCAACAACAGCAGCTCACCGTCGTACAGCTTATTTGTTTTATTTTTATTATTTGGGGCTAATACTCGGGTAAAAAATATCCCTCCCTCGCCCTAGGTGGTTCTCTTAACTGGCCTCCAGGTCGAATGACCTAGCGATAGCCCTCCGCGTCCGCGTGCCGCACCCGGGTCAATGGCGATGTAGTATAAAGGTCTATATTATTCGGGGCGGGGTGAGTTGGGGCAAGGCGGAGCGGGCCCGGGAGCGCGGCATTAAGTCATTACTAATCGCCCGAGCCGATCACGTCAGATTACTTATACGCTGATTAGGCCTTGGGCGCCTTCGGCTAGCGCTGTCAAATTATTGCCCTGCGGGCTGCGCGGGCGTCGAACGTATTTATACTTCTGAAAGGTGAAAAGGAGGCACTCTTGTGCCTTTTTTCTGCGAAAGGTTTTTCGCTTCTCGTTTATCCCCTTTGCCCTGTATACCCCGCGGGGGGCGGGGAGCGCGTTCAAGTTCCCTGGCCGTGCACAGTAGTGTGGCGGCCGGCCGGGCGGGGCGCGAGTGCACTATACTCCTTTGACAGCCCTACGCCGGCCCGGGCCGGCCGGGCGCGCTCTGCATAAGCAAGGCCCGTGACAAGCAATTACATCTCTCTGCTGATATATGGCCGCGCACGCCATTTTAACTTCTTTTCCCAGGCCACCTCAATTTATGAGGCTACTCATGTATCAAATTAGACGCCCGCCGTGGGTCTTGCGTGGCGTGACGCGGCGGTACCCGCGGCGCAGCGGCGCGACGCCAACAGCGTGTAAGAGGGTGCAGAGGGGGCCTCATGCTCGCTCGCGCGCGCGCCTGCCGAGCGCTGGGTAGGCACCGCGCCGACCGCCCGTGTCGAACTGTTGCCTACCCTCCAGGCACCCGGCGAGAATAGAGGACGACGCAGCGCAGCGGCGGCAGGGCCAAGCTTAGTGTAGTGTTTCAGAAGTGTTTGCAATCGGTCGAATACCGAGGGGGTAACAAGTCTGAATCTTGGTGTGCACGTGTTGTGGATTTTTGTGAATTTTTATAGAATTATTCTGAATTTTCACTATTGATCCTAATTTCCTGCATTTTCCGAAATTTTTGTGAATTTCTGTGAATTTTGCTATTTTTTTTTAATTTTCCTGAATTATGAGGAGTTCAAAAATCTCAGAGCTGTTTCCTTCTCGTCGAATATTGTCTGTACCCGACTCCGTCTCTTCCTCTCACTCGACACGCATGAGCAGAGTGAGAGGGACAGACAGAAATACAGTCGGGTGCTGACCGATTGCAAAAACTAGCAGCCTAGCAGTGGTCGCAATCGGGCGGGCAAGAGACTCTCGCGACATCTACGGTCTCTTTCTCCCTGGTTTACTTCAGGTGAGAGATAGAGAGACAAAACATGTTGGGTGAGGCTATTTTTATCGCCCGATAGCGAACACTATAGCCACACCGCGCCGCGCCGACCGGCATGAACTTCCCCCTGTCGGTGACCGCCTAAGTATTCCGGGATGACAGTGCAGGCGTAGTGGGGTGTGGCGTGGCGGGGCGGGGCGGGGCGGGGTGGGGCGTGGCGGGGCGGGGCGGGGCGAGCGAGCGGCCGGACGCGCTCTGAGAAATGGCGCCTTCAACGAGGCGGACCGGCCGGCGGCTGCCCGGGCGTGAAATATATCCCGGCTCCGCCGGCCTCAACCGGCGAGGGTCATGTCAATTTTATCGCTGTTTTATAGTCGGTTATTGCGCGCTGCGGCCCCGTCGCCCCCGACCCGACCCTCGACCCCCGGCGCCGCCGCCGCCCCCGGGGGCTGGGCTGACCCGCCCACTTCCGCCCCCATCACGGCCTTATATAGCCGCACCTCTAACCCTTTTCTTCGACTTTGCGCCTCGACAACCACCCCCTCAACGCTGTCGCCGTGGGCGCCCAGTGCATCATAGCGGCGGCGGGGGCGGCGCGGGGGGCTTTTGGTTAGGGGAGCGTAGTGACTGCACGGTCGAGCTCGGCCGGCGGGCCCAGTAGGCCGTGAAGCAGGCCCACGCACGACGGACCGCAACACCGCTCATTTTTTATCGTCTATTTATTCTAGCACTTGTCACCGTGTAGTATTTTTTTTTTTAACAGTTTTCTGCTTGCTCACCTTTAACTACTGCGGGGGCGTTTTGATAGGAGCGACTCTCTCCGCGCTGACCTGTCAGTGCGGGGATGAACGCGACCTACATCACTGACGACCTGCTCGTTTACGGTCGCCATCCCCGCCACTCACTGCGAGGCTGCGGTGCGGGAGCAAACCGTTTGGTCATGCGGGGCCGGGCTTGGGCTGGGCTTCACCAGTGATTATCCGCGGAAATGCAAAAGCTGCAAACTTGAAATGAAGACTCGGGCGTGGCGTCAGCGGGGTGGGGCGGGGCCGGGGCCGGGGATGGCCTGACACACACCGCGCCTCCGCAGGTGCAACATTTCCCCTCATTAAGACTCTAATGGCCTTTCCGGCGGCGGGGCAGAGCGCAGCGCCGGCGCCGGCCAGAGCTCTGGCGGCGAGGGAAAAAAAACGAAAAAAAAAGCGCGTCAACTTTGGAAACGGCGTGAGCGCGCACGGCGCTTGTGCGCTCCGTGACACAGGCGCACGGGCCGGGCGGGGAACGGGGCGGGGGAGCGGGGGGGGAGGGGGGCGGCTGCACCCCGCCCCACCCCGGCGACCGCCGCGTGGCTCCCGCGGACCTCTCAACCATTCGAATGGATGCCCTTTAAAGAGCCCCATCCCCAGCCTGACAGCCTAGCCTAGCCTGCATCTATGCCTTAAGGGCCGTACAAATCGAGGGGTCCTTCACTATAAATTCTAGCGAACGCTGGTGCTTTTTATTTTTCTGGTTTGCAGTGGTTTTCCTTGATTTTTTCGGATATTTTTTTTCCTGATTTTGTTTTTAAATTGATTTTGTTTAAGGGCGTACCCTAATTTTTTCGGATTTTTCTGGGTGAAGGATCTCTCGGTTAACAATCAACTTACGGCATTATTTGTATCCAACGTAAGTTGCCTTCGCGTTCTAGCTGTAACCTGGGGTACAAATCATTTGGGCTATTCGTCATGTGGGCTGTCGATAAGGAGGGTACAACGGCTCCAGTCACTTTGTACCCATACTCGGGGGAACTTGCAAATAAACTGGGGTTGAAAATAAAGTCCTACATGGGCCGGGGCCGGCCTGGTACGACCAGCGCGCGCCCTCAGCCGCGTCATCCACCGCGCGTCTTGCCGTTCGATACACACGATTTTAATGAGGACCCGCCTTCTTCACGAGGACTTCACGGAACGAAAAGTATATTTTTTCTGCGCGCAAAAGATACGACCGCGCGTTATTAGTGAAGGTTGCAGGACGGAGCGGCGGGAGGAAAACTCTAATCTCGATGTTTGCAGTGTGCCTTCGGGGGGCGATGATGTGCGTGGAGGGCGAGGCGATGAGGGGAGCCGAGCCTATAGCATCGCGTGACCGCCCCGACCTGCCCGCTGCCGCCCCCGCCTCACCTCAGTGTGCCAACACCACGAAAATGACAAGTTTCTCCTTTTTTTTTCCCTTCCTTTTTTGTATTGTTTTTGCTGGTATTTGAACCCTTAGCAGCAGCAGCAGCACCGCAGCAGTAACAAGAGCGAGGGACTGTCATGGGCGATGGCTATCGCATTCGCCGGCTGCTTGCGCACCTTAGGTGACATACGTGGCCGGACCCACCCTCGCCTCGCCCCCGCCCCGCCCCCGCCACGCCCCCACCCCCGCCCCCGCCCTGCCTTCCATCTGCGATATAGCCGCCCCCGAGGGGACGTGTTCGGTTGTTCGCTCGTGTGAGCCGGAGGGCGGAGCGCCCCTCCGCGGCCATGGGAACTCACGCTTATTACCGAATTATGGAGGTAAATTTTGGGGGTGGAGGGTAGGGGGCTGCGCGCGCCCGCCACGTATAGTGTGTTAACATGAACGGGCGGAGGCCTTTGACGGCGGCGGCGGGGCGGCGATGGACCGGCCCGATAGTCCGGCAGTGTTGGCCCTGCCTGATGTATAGTGCGTCCTCGCGGCGGGAGAAGGGGGGCGAGGGGGCAACGAAAACGGTTAATGAATTTGTATGAGACTCTCCATCGCCCGCATGCGGCCGGGCCAAGGGGCAGCAGGGCAGCGGCCCTCACTCTCTGTGTGTGTGTGTGTGTGTGTGTATGTGTGTGTGTGTGTTTTGTTCAGAGCGGAGCTGTCGTGAACACGGCCCGTTCCACCTCCGCTCCTTCAAAACACACACACACATACACACACACACACTCACTCACACGCTGAGGTGCAGCAGGCGAGATCAGGCCGGCCGTTGGGTAAAACAGATGTGAAACTACCACCCTCGAGCTTTCTCTAATACTCCCTCTCTCTCCCTCTCTCTCTCTCTTTACGTACACTTCTTTCTATGCTTCACTCTCTCGCTCCCACTCACATGTCACGTCGCGCTGTGGATTTTGCGGCGCAGCGCGGCGGGGTGCCTCGTTCTTACCATGCGCGTTCCCGCTGTCAAGAAGGAAACGACTCAACTTTTCAAAAAAATAAAAATAAATAAAGCAGTAACAATTAAATGCATCAAACTAAAAGTACACGTCTTGGCTGAGTCGAGGTCGGAAAAATGTGAGAGTTCTCTCAGGGAGAGCGCGGTGCAACTGTGCACCCCTAATCGGAGAGGGAGAGTTAAAATAAGAACTGTTCGCGCGAGAGACCCACCGCGGGCCGCGTGGTCTCTGGCGGCGGCGGCGAAAGGCAGCGGGGAAGGGGATAAAGTAATGATTCATTAGGTTCTGATAGGGCAGTGTGGAGCGTGGAGGGGGGGGGGAGGAACCGGGGAAAAAAAAAGAGGATAGAAAGCGATTAAAAGAATTCCACGACTCGTCTCGTCCCGCCCTGCTTGTGGCTCCGCGGCACGACAGGCTTATCTAGATGCACGGCTGAACGGTGCACTGTCCGCCCCACCCAGACACGCCCCGCCCCGCCCCGCCCCGCCCCGCCCCGCCCCGCCCTGCTCTGCTTTGGTAATATATTTTTTTAAACAGAAAATATGAAGCTGCTCCGCTGCTGAGCTCTGCCCAGGTTATCGTTCTCGGTGTAATTTTTGAGCTTACGATTGGTGAACAACGCGCCAACACAAGCCGCTGCTGGTCACTCGAGCTACAGCAAATGTAACCCAACAAGTAGTGTTGGGGCCTTGCTAACGAGGGGGGGGGGAGGGGGGGGGGTCACTCAAACAAAATGCGTACAATGTATTTTGACTTTTGATTTGAAGGTTTATTTATTATTATTTTTTTCAATTTTTGTTTTGATTTTTCAAGAGAATAATGAAAATTCCTGTCACTTCTTGACAAATTTTGACTTTTCTCTCATTATTTCCGACAATGTTTTTTTTCTAAGTGATCCTTCCTCCCCCCGTCCCTCGTTTGCTAACGTTTTATGTTGTTTTGGTGAGAAAGTCAGAAAGTGAAAATGGAGAGTGTGGCGTGAGCGCGGGCGCTGCCGTGGGCGCGACTGGCTCATTGAGGAGGTGGACACCCTATAAACTGGCCGGCCGCGCCCCGCCCCGCCCCGCCCCGCCCCGCGCGGTCATGCCGGTCGGCTCGTGGCCTGCGGCCGTGTCGTTACATTTTAGGGGACCACACCCGCCGCGGCCCGAGGAGGCGAGCCCGCGGAGATCGGCTGGTTCCGATACGCGGCTATGAACGGCGTCGAGGTGAATAGGAGAGGAGGGTTACTCCTTACCACCATCATAGCCTTCTCGACGCGGACACACCGGTTTGTTTACCGTTTGCACCGCGACAGCCCTGCGCTGCTAGTAGTATACTCTGTGAGCGTGGCAGGGTGGGGTGGAGTACGGTCTAAGTGTTTGAACAGTGCGATCAGGATGGTGATGGTGGTGGTGGTGGTGATGCCCGCGACCGTGAGCCTCCCCTCCTACGTCAAGCACCCCGCCCGCCTGCCCGCTCGCGCGCCGAGGCCAGTGGCGCCCATCATATGGTTACGGTGGGGCAAATGCCCCACCGTCTTTTTGATAAGGTAGGTAGGTAGGGCATGAAAAGGTAGGTAGGTAGGGATGGTAGAGGGAGTAAAGGGAAAGAAGAGGAGAGAAGAAGAGAAGGGAGAAGGGAAAGAGAAAGAAATAAGGAGAGAAAGAAAGAAAGAAAGAAAGAAAGAAAGAAAGAAAGAAAGAAAGAAAGAAAGAAAGAAAGATAGGAGGAAGAAGGAAAACATTTGAACAATAGAAAATCTGTAAACAGGAGATCATCACACTCATGTTCTAAATTTTATTCC
Organism: Frankliniella fusca; assembly: GCA_029379305.1. Classification (NCBI taxonomy): domain Eukaryota; kingdom Metazoa; phylum Arthropoda; class Insecta; order Thysanoptera; family Thripidae; genus Frankliniella; species Frankliniella fusca. The sequence continues at coordinate 331,228 of JAHWGI010001444.1, forward strand.
TTAATCGAGAGGCCGGTGTGGCCACGGCACTGGTTGTCTGTTCCTGTTCAGGCTTGACAGACAGCAGCAAATTTTGCATTACTGAGAGCCTGTTTGGCAGGCGAAATTCAGGGTGGTCAGAGAAATTCCGGAAAATCCGCTTGAGTCTATTATTATGTCTATCCCTGCTGCACAGGTGGTTTCTCTTTCTGCTCTTTCGAAGTATACTGTCAGAGTTCACACCGTACAGGAAAATCATTAAAATATAAGGAAAACCTCGCTTAACAAGAAACAAAGTCCAAATTTGCAGGGGAACTTGGAACACCGACCTTGCGCCTTCTTCAGTCTTAAGGAGAAAATTTCTTCGTTGCCCCGACGTACCAGATTTTTTTCGCTCGCTTCGCTCGCGATCTTGTATAGCATTAACCACATACTGGTGAAGCCGGTGCGCTTTAAGTGATTTTTCTGTCATAAAAGGACTTGTCAGAAATGAAGTCCCGTGATTTTTTTCTTTCGCGCTCGCTTCGCTCGCGGATGGGAATAATCGAGGTCTGTTGTGGATTGTGCCTATCATTGTCGAACAGATCGCTTGAAGCACCCGACTTGTCATTTTGTATATAGTTATAGTCAAATCCTCAATATTTTGAAAACGAACTTTCAAAGCGACTCCTAAGTCAGTTTTCGGTTCTAGACGGACTGTCAATCGTCTGGAAAATTCTACAGGGGTAGCTGGGTAAAGAAAACTTAGTAAAAACAAAACATGAAAATGCACATTTACCCCGGAAGGTAGGCAATTTGTCAGACATCACCCCTCGCTTTCGACGCGCCTAATTACGCCCCCGTACTGTACTGCATGCTGGATGCCGTGCCACCGAAATGTAAGGGATCAATTTTCTGAAGGGGTTGGGGGGGGGGATGATAAGGTAGGTAGGTGGGATGAAAAGGTAGGTAGGTAGGTGGTGTTGCCCCACCGTCTTCAAATGCGATGGGCGCCACTGGCCGAGGCGCATGCTACCTGGCACTAGAGAGAGCGTGCGGAAAAGCTATGATTGATTTTAATCGGCGCGTGCAAGGTGCGCCGGGGTGGTATGGCGTGGTGGTCTGCGGTGTGTACGTGTACAGTCCCTCGGGACTTTCTATACTTGTGACAAATCAATTTTTCTTTCCTATTTATTTTGGTCGAGCGTGGCTTAGCAGATTTTCTCTCAAGATTTCACTGCACGTCGCTCCTCATGTGTTGTCCCAGTCCAAAAATCCCATGGACACCATGGAATTCCATGATCTCTTTTCCATGGATAGAGGTCTGTTTTCCATGTAAGATGCATCATATTCCATGTGGTATCTGTTTCCATGGGCGTTCTACCATGGAAAAGTGTTTTCCTTGGAACAAGATTCCATGGAATATCGCTTTCCATGTGAGGACTCCAAGGAAAATTTCTTACCATGGGTATCGGCTCCATGGAAAAATGATTGCCATGCGAGAGGACTTCATGGAACGGTTGTCTTTCCATGGGGTGACCTATCCCATTGGGCACTTGCCTATCTTTACCATGGAAACAATTTCCCATGAAAATTAAAAGGGCTGTAAATTCTATAATTATTGGAATTTCGATCTGAACTTTGGTATGTAGCATCTACGATGAATTTTAGTAGGGCCATTTAAATTTCATTCAAATCTGAGAACTTTTTTCTGGCAACTCGAAAACGGCTTGAGCTAGGCAAAAACGGCCACCAGATTTGGCTCCGCCTCGTTTCCGACACCCTATATCCGTGTTTCATTTATTTCGATCAGTCTTCTCTTTGTCGTTTTGTGGACTTGAACATTTTGTTATTACTCCATGGAGTTAGTGCTCTATTCCATAGAGACGATCAGCTGCCAAGGAACCTTATTTCCATGGAAAGTACCTCACATGGAAGTGGGCAAAAACTACATGGAAAGTTATCCTCCATGGGGAAAAATGTCTCCCATGACATTCCTTGATGTCCCATGGCTCATGGGAACGATCATGGGATTTCTGGACTGGGGTCCTCTTGGAGCGCGTCGTCTCTCGCGTGCCCGTCCTGTGTCCTCCCGAGCGGCTCGCCAGGCAGGCAGCCGATGATTGATATTTCTCCGACAGTTTATTGGATTTCATCCTCCCCCCCCCTCCCCCTCCTCGTTTGGGTCTCTGCGCTGACGGATATAATGTGCCGTGTGGTGGGGCCGGGCCGGCCTTCCTGCCTGGCCACCCTCCAATTCGATGACACCTGCCTTCTTTCACAGCGGGAGAGCGAGAGAGAGCGAGAAATAAGGAGAGAGAGAGAGAGAGAGAGAGAGAGAGAGAGAGAGAGAGAGAGAGAGAGGCGGGGGATGGGGCTGCAGTGATGGGGCGCTGAAGGCTGGCGCGCCGCGGGGTGGCGCTGGGCGGGGCGGCCGGGGGCTGCGGGTGGTGAGGAGGAGGGGAGGGGGTGATATTGTCATGTCTTGTTATCAGTGAATGGGGCGGAATTGAGGTTAGAGAGCAAGCGGGGCATCGGGAGTGAAGCAGCAGCAGCAGCAGCAGCAATGGTGTGGGGAGCAGGGGATGAGCCTTGCAAACAGAACAATCATCAGGAGAAAAAGTAAGAAATAAAATAAATCATTATAAAAAAAACAGCATTTAGTTTGCGCAAGGTGGAGAGAATTATTCATCAATCCCCTATCCTCCCAGATATATTCTTCGATATTTGGAAGTGGGTGCCAGGGGACATCGTGTTGCGAGCTGGAAACCCAAGAAAGTAAATGTCGTCTTGGAGGAAACGACTTGCAAATTCTGTGTCAGCCCGACTACTGATTACCCGAACTGTAAACCGTTTTCCCCGAGGGGCCCACAACTCCGAAAAATTTTGCACACCTGATTTCCGGATTTCAAAGATTTGTCATGATTTCAGGTGATTTCAACTGATTTCAAAGATTTCAAGTGAATTCACTGATTTCGCGAGATTTCACATGATTTCAAGTGATTTCCATTGATTTCACATAATTTCCATTGATTTCGTGAGATTTCCAACGAATTCAAGTATTTTTGGGACGACCTCAGAAAATACACGCACAGCTGATCCAAATTATTCTCTCAATTACATGATTAAATAGGATTTTTACTAAATTATTGTGAATTCTTTCGAATTATTCCAAATTATTGGAAATTAACTTGCAACTGCGCAAAATAATCACAATTATTTTCATTATTTTTTTAAAAAAATCAGAAGCAAATTTTGCTCTGCAATTGAAAGGCTGGCGTGAAAACATGGAAAATTTTTGCGGCAGTAAACCTCCCGAAGGAGGTTGCGGTTCCCGCCAGGCACAGGGCTTTTACCCCCTGTGGCAGCCAACTGCTTCGGTGTTCCATGGGAACCGGCGCTTTGCTGGCTGCGATCCTATCGCGCAATTCGACAGATTTGATCCCCGTACCACCATTGGCCTACCCCTAGAGGTACGAGCGGTGTCAAGGGCGTTAGACTTCCTGATCCCAGTTTCAGAGGCCTTACCTCAGAGGGGTACGTGGGATTCGAACCCACAACCCCGAGTGCCGACACGTAGCCAGAACAGGAAGCGACCCAACGCCCAGAGCCACCGAGCCAACGGCGGTGAGATGTGTTTTACTTCTATTTGACCTGCCATCCAGCAGCGTCCAAAGGGAATGTCAAGCGCGAAAAACACTTTCCCGAGTGGGAGTCGACCTTCGGACCACTCAGTTCGGTGATGCGCGCTCTACCAACTGAGCCACGACGCCACGATGACTGTACAATGCGACGGGTTCGAGCGTTATTTGCCGCGTATCCTGCAGCCTCCAGCCAGGAGGACAGGGCAAATACAACTCGAACCCGTCGCACTGCACAGTCATCGTGGCGTCGTGGCTCAGTTGGTAGAGCGCGCAACACCGAACTGAGTGGTCCGAAGTTCGACTCCCACTCGGGAAAGTGTTTTTCGCGCTTGACATTCCCTTTGGCCGCAGCTGGATGGCAGGTCAAATAGAAGTTAAACACGTCTCACCGCCGTTGGCTCGGTGGCTCTGGGCGTTGGGTCGCTTCCTGTTCTGGCTACGTGTCGGCACTCGGGGTTGTGGGTTCGAATCCCGCGTACCCCTCTGAGGTAAGGCCTCTGAAACTGGGATCAGGAAGTCTAACGCCCTTGACACCGCTCCTACCTCTAGGGGTAGGCCAATGGTGGTACGGGGATCAAATCTGTCGAATTGCGCGATAGGATCGCAGTCAGCAAAGCGCCGGTTCCCATGGAACACCGAAGCAGTTGGCTGCCACAGGGGGTAAAAGCCCTGTGCCTGGCGGGAACCGCAACCTCCTTCGGGAGGTTTACTGCCGCAAAAATTTTCCATGTTTTCACGCCAGCCTTTCAATTGCAGAGCAAAATTTGCTTCTGATTTTTTTAAAAAAAAATAATGAAAATAATTGTGATTATTTTGCGCAGTTGCAAGTTAATTTCCAATAATTTGGAATAATTCGAAAGAATTCACAATAATTTAATAAAAATCCTCTATAATCATCTAATTGAGGGAATAATTTGGATCAGCTGTGCGTGTATTTTCTGGGGTATCCCCGTATTTTTTGCACGATTTTGAGAATTTCACTTCAACTGTGCCGTAACAAGAAGGTATTTTAAAGAATCTTAGTCGTCTAGCACTTTCACTATGTTTTATTGCTCCAGTTAATAAATTAATATTCCCTCACTAACCAGATTTGTGGACGTGGATTTGCGTAGGACTATTATTTATACCTCCAATGGCAAAAATTTAAACAAAAAGAGATTGTTTATACATTGAGTACTTTTATTGAAATGGCACTAAGCTTTAAGAATAAATAGGAATCTCAATCTGTTAAGAAAGTATCTAAAAATCTTAAAATATCTCGAATTCGCCGATGAACAGCTGTTAGTGCACATCGCCCCCTCCTCTCCCCACACCGATTTGAGTGAGTTTCCCGAGACGCTTTTTAAATGTGATTTCATGTGAATTCAATGTGATTTCATGTGAATTCAATGTGATTTCACGTGAATTCAAAGTGATTTCAACAGATTTCAAGTGATATCAACGGAATTCGTGTGAATTCAAGAGAATTCAACTGATTTCAAAGATTTCACTGATTTCAATGAGATTTCAATATGATTTCCAAAGATTTCGGTTGCCTTGTACACCTGAATTCCACAGTTGTGGGCCCCTTGGTTTTCCCCTAGGTCTTCTCGAGGAACACCGCGAATTACTTATGGATATCACCCTCGTATCACTTCAAATTTCTTCGGATTTCTCCACCTGCTTCAACCGTATAGCGCCCTAGTCGTCAGTGTTGCCAGAAAGTTAATCAACAAAAAGAAAAAAAAAGAAAAAAAAAATACGATTTCACGAAATCCTGGTAGACAACGGAGTTTCTATAACTAAAATAAAATATTGTGAGTGTTGAATAAGACTGTAAGAAGACCAACTGGTTGTGTTTAGTTTACGATAGTCAAGATAGTGGCTAAATAATTCTAAGTTTGAATTGATAAGGCGGGTTTCAAGTAATGAATACTCTCCGACAGTTCGGCCGACATTTAATCGACAGGAGCAGGAGAATGGAAAGCTCTCCTTCTGACGGCAAAAATTGGGCTGCGAGGTCACGGCGGGAGGAGAACGTCAACAATAACCTCCCCTCCACCGGGCGCACGGAAGGGGCGAACCGGGGCCCTACCTAATACCGCTGGTACGCGAAGGACCAGCGGGCAAAGCGCGCCGCGGCCGTGACGGGGGTGCGCTCTATTGGGAGAACGCGGAGTTAAGGCGTTGTTTACACAAAATGGTACACGTAAATGTACATCATTTCAAGAATTCTGCTCACCAGATCGAAGTCAAACTTACCAAACCGTTTTCTGCAGGTATAAAACTACTATTTACGCATTCAGTTCGCCTTGTCAACGTTTCGATAACTTTAAAAAATGATTTAAAGTCGCGAGGTGGGCACGTGGCAATGGCGGACATGCTTGGCCTGCTTTCGCGTTGTTGACACAACATGCCAACCAAATAAAATGAAAAAAATACGATTTCACGAAATCCTGGTAGACAACGGAGTTTCTATAACTATGGTAAAATTATTGTGAGTGTATCATAAGACTGTAAGAAAACGCAGTAGTTTTGTTTAGTTTACGATAGTCAAGATAGTGACTAAATAATTATAAATTCGATTTGATAAGGCGGGTTTCAAGCAATGAATACTCTCCGACTGTCAGGCCGTCATCTAAACGCTAGGAAAAAGAGAGAAAAGAAGCTCTCCTTCTGACAGCAAAAAATGGGCGGCGAGGTCACGGCCGGAGCGGAACGTCAACAATACCGTCCCCTCCACCGAGCGCACCGAAGGGGCGAACCGGGGCCCTAAACCTAGCGACTTTAACTATTTATTTTAGCTGAACGAAATGTTAGGCAGCCGAAATTAATGTGAAAATAGCAGTTCCAGACCTGCGGAAATCGTTTTGCAAAGTTTCATGGAGGTTCAAAACGTAGGAACACAAGTGATTTACGAAAATGATACACGTAAATGTACACCATTTCAAGAATTCTGCTCACCAGATTGAAGTCAAACTTACCAAACCGTTTTCTGCAGGTAAAAAAGTACTATTTACGCATTCAGTTCGCCTTGTCAACGTTTCGATAACTTTATACAATGATTTAAAGTCGCGAGGTGGGAGCCTCAGCTCCCGGCCGAGGCGGCCATGGTTGAAAGACGGCCGGCGACACAGCGCACGCGCGTCCACCTCAAACAAACCTTGTTTACACAACGTGCCAACCTAGAAAACATGAAAAGGATCTCTAATCCCCCTACGTTACGATTTGAAATTATTATCTTAGGTTGGCAGAAGTGCGCCGCAGTCGACTGTTCGTTCGGTAAAAATGAAGTAAATTTCGAAAGGGCGGTATGGTGGTCACGTGCGAATTTCAGTGGTGTCATCTCTTTCTTGAGCGTTTCACTAAAGCAGAGCTTTGTTTGAACGCAGACTTTAGAGGTTTCTCTTTCGCTCCGTGTTGGCTCGACTCCGCCTAGCCCCACCACGAAAAACTATCCCCTTCTCCTCGTGATTTCAGCTGACAAGTCGAGCATTACCATAGCAACTGAAATTTCAATTCAAATTTACAGAAAATCTGTAGTTTAAATTTCTATTAAACTTTCAGAGTGAGTATACAAGTTTACATACTATAACTGTAGGTAATATTATAAAAATCGTTGGGGCGGATTTTTTCCTCCCGTAAGGGGCCTTATAAAACAATTGACAGACGTTTCAAAGCGATTTTAGAAGGCAACTCCGTTGCCTAAAAATCACTGCTCTCATAACGTTACGATTGGAACTCATTCTTTGAGGCACACATTTAGTTGGCAGAACCGGGGCAAGTTTCAGTAAAACTGAAGTAGTTTTAAAGAAGGCAGTACGGTGGTCACGTGCGAATTTCAGTGGTGTTATCTCATTCTTGCGCTCGAAACTAAAGGCTGGCTTTGTTTGAACGCAGACTTTAGAGGTTTCTCTTTCGCTCCGTGTTGGCTCGTCTCGGCCTACCCCCTCCACGAAAAAATATCCCCTTCCCCTGTTCATTTTGCCTGACGAGTCGAGCATTACCATAGAAACTCGAATTTCAATTCAAATTTACAAAATTTCTGCAATGCAGATTTCAACTAGACTTCAGAATCGAATGTACTAGATTACATTCTAAATGTATGCTTAATATCATCGAATTCCCTTCAGCAGATATTTTTCTGTCGTAAGGGGCCATATGAAACAAAACACGCACGTTTTCCAGCGATTTTAGAAGGCAACTCCGTTGCCTAAAAATGCAATACACTCGTGCGTAACGGAACTGTATCTCCGCCTGCCCACCAGGCAACGTCTGAGCACGAGTGCAGGGGAGTTCCCTAGTAGGCAGGTTGAGATACCGCCACCTGCACACAGGTGTATGGCGCGTTTTTTTCCCTAACTTTTCTGGCAACACTGGTTATTTCCTCCACGAAAGGTCAAGGAGAAGTCATGCATTTCCCTCAGTCCACTTAAACAAGTAGAGGAGTGGTGAGAATTTCCTCTGGAATTTCGCTCTCTTCGAGGAAATGTTAAGACTCATGATTCACACGCCTGCATACGCGTGCGGCTCTCACACACTTCCGACGAAGAGGCTTCTTCTTCTGTCAGACTGCTCGGCCGTGCCCCAAGCCTATCTTGTAAAATAAGGACCGGCGGAGGACGCTCGCTATAGGATAGGGTCGTTGTGAACACTGTGTCTGCAGCGGGTGGGACAGAGAGCGACAGAACGAGAGAGAGAGAGAAAGAGAGAGAGAGAGAGAGAGAGAGAGAGAGAGAGAGAGAGAGAGAGAGCTGAGGCCAAACCCTGATCGGAATAGCAAATACCGCCCCAATTAAATTGTCAGGCAGCCGGGCCGCATGGCAGACGCGCGCTACTGCTGCGGCGGATCCTGAGTACGAGAAAGAGAGAGGCCAGAAGAGAGGAGAGGAGAGAGAGAGAGGGGGAGATTAAGGGCGTGGGGGTTGAGAAATCGGATAGAGTCTTTCTTGATGTGTGGCTTTCGTTCTCAGCAGTGCGCTCCCACGCGCGCTGAGGAAGGGGCCGGGCGGCGCGCGGAGGGGTATAACTTTTATCTCTGTACGCCAAAACGATTCAGCTTCAAAACCAACAGCGAATGTCCGCGCTGCGGCTGCAAGTCGTCGCGGCGTCTGAAGGCCGCGGCCGGCCTCCGGGCCTCCGGGGGGCAATGATGTTGACGGAGTGAATAAAAACCATGTCATGGAATGGAAAGGCCAAATAAGCAAGCAAAGTTAGTTCGTCACAGCATTGGTGATACGGTGGTGGCCTGCTTCGATGCTAGCGCTTCGAGGGGGAAACAACTCTGAAACTTTTACACACCTCGTTAATCGGGGAAAAAAAACAAGAAAATTCAGAGAAATTTAGGAAAATTTCGATGAAGTTTTGGCAAAACTTCACAAAAATTCGCGAAAATTAACAAAAATTCACCAATTTTTTGTACAAAAATTCAGAGCTAATTCCCTCTTGTCGCGCTTTCATTTCCGCTTCCCCGCTTGCCTTTTTTTAAGGCAAGAAGTAGCCTTATAGTTTTGTCTAGGATCTGACAATTTTTTCTTTCTTTTTTCTTTTTTTTTTTTTAAATCGGAATTGTTTTTCTCCTTATGCGCTAAAGTACACGTTTGATGAATATTTAAGACATCATCGCGCTCTGACGAACGGACCCGGCGCGTTATTTCTCCGAGTTGGAAGTACATGAGGGCTTGTATACTTCCCTTCCCCGCCCGGGTGCCCTGCTGTCTCCCGGCCCGGCCCAGCCCGGCTGGCGCGGTGATCCGACACATTCACCTCACTCCAGTCAATGAGCAGCACAGCAGGGCCGAGGAGCGGGCCCCGGCCCGGCCCCAGCAGCCCTGGCCCGCCGTGGCGTGTGGCGCGCGGTCGAGGATCATGTTGGCGTCTTTTCAGGTGGGCTCACGCGCGGGCTCACGGCCCGCACCAATCCCACAGAGAGGCTGTACACAGCGCCCGCCCCGCCCCGCCTCGCCCCGCCCCGCCTCGCCCCGCCCCGCCTCGCCCCGCCCCGCCCAGCCCCGCCCACGCGCGCCCTTCCTGCTCGCTCTCCGAGCGAGCGCTAACGGAAAATCGTGGAGTAGCGCGGGAAAAGCATAAGCGAGAGAGAGCGAGAGCAAGAGAAGAGAACCGCGCGCGGAAGAGAGAGAGAGAGAGGGGGGGGAGGAGGTGGGAGGTATCCTATTTCTCGTCAATACATGAATAGCGAGTGAGGCGTAACCTTCACTTTCCTCCGGGCTTCATTTCTCTCTCTCCCTCTCCCTCCCTCTCGCCCCGGCGCGTCGCGTGCGCGCGGTCGGCGCCGCGCGTGTTGATGGTCGACGCCTCAACACGAGACGGGTTTGCACACTTTCAATAGCGCGCCTTCCTCCCGTTCTGTAGTACTTCCTTTCCCTCTCACTCCTCTTGTTCATCTTTTTTCCTCCCCACAACCACCACCATCCGCGCCCCCCTCCGCCCACCCCCATATCTTCAGAATTCTGAGTCTCAATAACAGCGACGTCCTTTTCCAGTGTGTCCTTCTTGAAGGCGCGCAGCAGCAGCAGCAGTCAGTGTACTTGTGGTGATCAGCATCGCTCCCCTGCTTGGTGCGCGTGCTGGAGTGTCTGTGTGTGTTTTGACTCGCTACTAATCACATACGCCCCATCATAATTCCCTCCAGCAGCCTCCCTCCCCTTCGCCTCATCGGTCTCGTGAGTGCTGGAGCTGGAGCCGGTGCTGGAGGAGCTCGCCGCCCCGCTGGAGAGGCCGGTCCGGGCCGAGGAGCAGTCCTGCTGCTGCCGTCTGATTCTGAAGATCGCGCTCTCGTCCCTTCGTCCTTGTCGCACCTATGGCGGTGCCGTATGTTGGGGATGGCGGGGCCTTATGAGTGCGACAAGGACGGAGTCCCAAGAGTGGTCTTCTGAGATGGCTGGCGGAGCTGGCCCGGGAAACTCAAGGCAACTAACTGAAGCGCGGCGCGCGGCCGAAGGCGAGCCCTCCAATCACACACATACACACACACACACGCACACACACACACACTCACTCACACAGTGGCGTTCGCCCCTCGCCCGCGCGCTCAGGACCAGCCCGGCCCGCCCCGGCCGGGACGATATCTCTTAATCAGCTGTTTATTAGGACGTCTGCCGGCCTGCTTTTCTATGAAAAAAAAAAGAATATACGTATTAGAAAATTCAGTAAAATTTTATCTTTAAGATATAGTCAGAACTGCGGAGCTTTGTTAAATTTTGGGTGCATTTAAATTTTGACATATCATAACGGTGAACATATTACTTGGGAACTTTCTTTTCTTTGGGTGTATCGATGACAGCCAGAACCCCTCCGACGTATGTGTCCGCGCGTTCCTGTGTGGGCCGGTGCGGAGGCCGGACACAGCCCCGCCCCACCCTGCCTCTGCCTCAACCCGCCCTCCGCCCCGCCCCGCCCTGTCCCACCCCGCCCCACTCACCCCCCGCCGCCACATCCCACCCCGCCCTGGCCCGGCTTCCATTAGCCCCATATAAGAAATCATATCACCATAACGTCATCAATAAGAGCCCCGGCCCGCCCGGCCCGCCCGCCCCGCCCGCCCCGCCCGCCCCGCCCGCCCCGCCCGCCCCGCCCGCCCAGCCCGCCCAGCCCGCCCCGCCCGCCCCGCCCGCCCCGCCCGCCCCGCCTGGCCCTCACGACACAGCCCTGCTCCCTCTCGACCCGGGCACCCGGGCAGCCGCACGGCGCGTGGATGGGTCCACTGCGAAGTGTATTTTTGCGCAGCCCTCTGTTTTCCTTAACTCGATGCGAGTCGAAAAATTTGTCATGAGGTAAAAGGTGAACAGTTTTGTTTATGTCTGTTTCTCAGCTACATTATATTTTTCCCATCCCTGAATCGACACATTTTTACGACTCCACCTTTAAAAACAATGTAATAAATTAGAATTTTTCTTTTCTTTCTCTTTACAAGCATACACCAAACTTTATCTTAATTTACTGTGAACTTTACTGTGAGTTCGGAGTTCGTTAGTGATCTGTTCACCTCTCTGGTATTACGCCGGACGACGCGGCGACTGAGTGTGCGGGGTACGGGGCCAGCTACCCCAACCTAGCGAGCTCGGCAAAGACCCCCTGTGGGGACAGAACGCGTCCCGCCACGCCCCGCCACGCCCCGCCACGCCACGCCCCGCCACGCCCCACCACGCCTCGTCTCGCTGCCCGCTCCCACGAGTCTTTGGCTGTTTTGATTTGGCGGGGGCTGCGCTGGGGGGTGGGAAAGGGTCTTATATCTGGGTCGAGGCTTATATCCGGCTCCGGTCCCGTCACCTGGCCGCCCAGATCACGTGGTCTGGGGGAGATCCGGGAGATCCCCGCGCTGCTCGCCGTCACGTTCCTCTCCGGGCTCACAGTGAGGAATGACGTGCGGGCAACGCCACCCTCGCCACGCTACGAGGGGGAAAGAAATCTGATTTTTGGTGTACAAATTTGTTGAATATTTATGAAATTTCGATAATATTTGTAAAGTTTTATTGATTTTTTCGGAATTTTTGCTTGAATTTTACCTCAATTCTCTGAATTTTTGTGAATTGTCTTGAATTTATTTTGCTAAGCTCCTGAATTTTCCTGAATTTTCCTGAATTTGTGTTTGAAAATTTCATAGTTGTTTCCCCCTCGCCACGCTTGCATTTTTTTGTCTCCCTGCCCCATCGAAAAATCCCAATATGAATGAATGTCCAAACGACACTCTTAGGCTTTAAATTTATGCTAAGGGGTGGCACCTTTAAATATTTTTTTAAAAAAAAAAATGAACACACGCTTTCTGCCCCAAGCAGCCCCACAGCAAAGCCCGCGGGGGTAAAAAAAAATAAAATCGAGAGAGTATTCATACATTTCCTGAAGTGCCTCCTCCTTAGTCCTCATTGGCGCGAGAGGGAGAGAGGAGGATAAAAAGAAAAGAAACAGAAAAAAAAATTCTGCTAGGATCGCCCTTTGTGCTATCAACCTGTCATTGATTTTTCACGCGCCCTCACCCGCCTAATGGCGATTTTTTGACGCCGGATTAAATTTTGTTTCCTTGTAGATAGGGTCGTTTTTTCCACCACTCTCCGCCCTTTGTTTTCGAAGCGTATAATCAGGCGGTGCATTAGTTAAGGCGCGCTGCGCGCCCATCCGCGTCTCCTCCCCCACCCCCTCCTCCTCCCCCTCCTCCTCCATCTCCACCCTTATCCCGGTGATGGGAGAGCTGCCCCTCCTGCCCTGATGCTGATGTTTGATTTCGGAGCGCTCAATCTAAGCTGCCCATCAACTCACCCATTTTCGCGCGTAAAAACACAGGTCCACCGCGTCGCGGGGGATTTTTATTTTTGTTGTCTGCGAATAATGACGCTCTGAACCGCCCAGGCGCGCGACGCCTTTGCGACAGAGCGCCGTGGTCGTCCGGTCTATCGCTATACAACCCTTTCGGAGAGTGGACAGGTGATTCATCCGCCCCAGCCCGCCCCCCCCCCCCCCAACGCCTCTCTGCCGTTCTCAAAGAGTCGCTAATGAAAGATTAAATATTCACGCCATCCTTCTCTGTCGGCGGCCGGTGCCCTGTATCGCGCCGTCTCTCTCGCCTAATCTCCGCGCTGGCCCGTCCCATCCCTCGCGCGCGTGTGTGCTGTCCGTCTGTGACGCGGGGGGGGGCGGGGCGGGGCGGGGCGGGGCGGGGCGGGGCGGGGCGGGGCGGGGCGGGGCGGGACGCGTTCTGAGGGATATGTAATGCGGAGATGTTTAGCTATGTTGATCTCCTCCCATCTTTGTGTGCGCGCAGGATTTCGTCGACTCTCTCTTTTTTTCTTCTTCTCCTTCTTCTTTTTTGATCAAAAACACTCCACCCCTTTCCTCTTTAGTCTGTGAGTTTGTGTGCGCGCGCGCGCGTGTGTGGGTCCGTCGTCAGACACGCACGGACGAGAGGCATCCTTAATGCAGAGGGTTACGGCCCCAGCGTCCACTTTCCCATTATGTATACTCAATGAGGAAAAACTCGCTCGCAACGCTAACGCCGGGGAGAGCGCTGCTGGCCTGCCGGAGTGCTGGGGTCATAACGTATAGGGGTGTCTTTCCATATTTTCAAGCTCTCGAAGAGTCGTCTGCTGGCCAAATGAGGCTTTGATGCAGCGACACCCACCGAAAACGCGGTCACGCTTTTTTGTTTGTCGTCGCGCAGATATACATTTTATTCTGTTTCAAAGAATAACGCTCTGTCTCACCTCTTGCGACACGTGTTTTCTCGGCGACTTTTTAATCTACTGCTGCTGCTGCTCGACTGCTACCCCCCCCCCCTCCCCTCCCCCTCATAGGGGCCCCCTTGTGCTCTAAAGCGCGTGTCTTGGCCGCGGGCCGGGCGGCACCCCGAATATTTCTCCGTTATCAGCGTGTTCAGCAGGTGAAAACGTGAAAACCTCCGTGCATATTTCACACAGTGCTCGCGCACGCTCGTGTGTATGTATTTTCGGGCGAGAGATAATTTTTTTTTGTATGAATTGGGGGGGGGGGGGTAAAACCCAGTGCCTGCTTCTTTAATCTAAAAAAAAGAAAATAACTTCAGGGCCGAAGACCTAGATCCTAGATCAGGCAATGTTGGATCTTAAGGAACTACCCATTTCTTTGGCTTTTGCTCTTCGTAACGTTCCCAATCATCGTTCTCAACATGGTGCATATTGTTCTGCATTTCGCTTGGCAATTATCGGATCAGGCCCGAGCTCTGGCTCCTATCCGGCCCGGGCTGCGCTCTCTTTCTCGCCCCTTACAGAGACCCCCACCTCTCCTCTCAACGCACTCTGCGCGTTTTATTCCTTTCACTGCAATCGTTTTGCTGCATGCGCCGCTATGCCTGTTTTACTAATAACTTGTGAGATATTCATGGCGCAATTAACTGTGCAAATAGACGATGCCTTCGCACGCGAAGTAACTGTTAAAGCGCTTTGCTTGCTCCCTGTAAGTACGCGCGCCGGCCCCATAGCCGGCCGGTACCACCACCAACAACAGCAACAATAACATGAACAAAAGCTCAGTTTATGAAAAGGTTTTCGCGCGAGCAGGGAGGGAGAGGTCAGGGAAGGAGGAAGAACGCGAATAACGCATCCGCCTGGGCGCGGGCAGGTAGGCGCTGGGTAGGCAACGCTCTGTACAAGCGCGCGCGCGGGTTGCCTATCCCGCCCTCCACAGGCGCACTGGGTCGCCGCGGGCTGCGATTGCGCAGAGACTGACGCTGACGGACCGACAATGACAGGGGATGCATGGTGGATACTGAATGATAAGGAAAATAAGGACCGAGATAGAGAGAGAGAGAGAGAGAGAGAGCGAACCAGCAGCGCTGGGAGCTGGAGAGAGAAAGAGAGAGTGAGATAGAAAGAGCGGGAGAGAGACAGGAGCAGCAATGGTCACGGGGAGCCAGCAGAGCGCTATGGCGGTTCGCTGCTGCGACAATAACTCGGAGGACCGCAGTGAATCCCCGTGCGGCCCGGCCACGGTCACATGCGGCCCAGGGGGGCGGCCACGTGAGAGAAGAACTAAACCCATTAAACCTCAAACTGCCTCAAACGTCTGCTTCTGGCCAAACGGCGGTATGGTGCTCGCTCGCCGCTGCTGTATGGCCCTGTGGGACGCTCTCCCGGGCCCCGCCCCGCTCCGCCCCGCCCCGCCAGGCCGCGCCACGCCCTGGGCCAGGGGAGCTCGTTATGCCCAGCCGGATGTCACAATTCATAATGCAATTTTTGCGTAGCCGGGCGCCATATTTTTATATTAGGTATACTGTCTGTGGGCCCCGTGCGGAGACTTACCCCGCACGCCCGCTCGCGCCCCTAACCTGCGGTGTGGCTAACCCTATCTCGCCTCTCTCTCTCTCTCTCTCTCTCTCTCTCTCTCTCTCTCTCTCTCTCTCTCTCTCTCTCTCTCTCTCACCCCCCCCCCTTTCCGTCCCTTCCTTATCTCTCTCTCACTCCTGCGACGCGGTGGTAAGGGCTCCGCTGGGGTCAGTTGATGGTGACTGCGACCGCTGCGACAGCGCCCGAGCTTCACCGCGCGCTTCCACGCCACGGCGCGGTTCAACCCAGAAAAAGGGGGTGGGGAAAGGAGAAAATTTTACTTAAGTCTTATAATCCGTCATACGCACCGAGTCCCGGACGTTAGAGCAGCTTCCCCGATGATAGGGCACGTTCAATCTGAACGCAGCGCGCGGAGAAGTTTGGTTAGGAGGAAGAGAAGCAACAGCTGGATGGCTCCTTTCCTTTTACCTCTTTTAAAGGATCGGTGGGGGTGGTGGGGCGCGGCCGCGTACAATAGCGACGAGATTGGCTTGGTTCTCGACGCCGCCGTTTGCGATGATAAATTCGTCTCTATCGACATCCGGGCGGATCGCCTTGCACCCCGGGAGGGCTGGGCAGGGAGGCGCGCGCGCCCGCCGCGCTCAAGGGCGTTCTGGTGGAGGCCCTGCTTTTGGAGGAGGGGCCCCGGGACCCGCAGCAGCACCCTATGGCGCCCCGCGGCCCCGGCGCTCCCCAGCGCCTCAATGGGCCTTTGATTTGTCTCGCGGCATAGTCACGCGCACCGTCGTGTTCCGGTTTGTCTGAACGATTTGCGATTTGCGAAAAGGGCGTCCCATTGTGCACGTGTTTGTGTATGCCTGCGTGTACTCTCTTCACCCAACCATTCAACAATAAACACACACACACACACACAAATAAACAAATGAGAAAAATAAGAGCAGCCATCTTTGTTTTAGCACTGACATCAAATTTTAGAGTAAAACAAAATGTATCAGTGCAAAGTATGAACTTGTCTGTAATCCTTCTCCATACCGTTTCTTTTCTTTTTTTTTAACTAAAGTATTTCTGCGTGTTTTGACGACTCTCTGGCGCCCGGTACTCGTCTCCTGACACGGCGCTTCCTGTCGATGGTGAAGAAGCGAACGCCGCCGCACGCAATACGAATGCTTCCGCCCCTCCCGCCTGTCCCCCCGCGCACTCCGCGCGAGTAAAAAAGTTTGGCATATGTTGGCGTCGGGCTGTAAGGCGGTGTATATGACGCGGAACGAGATAGGTGCGATATTATCATGTTCTTTTATTTCGTTATTCGCACAGCCGCCGAGTCCGCGTCGCGTTTCTCGCGGGGGGTGAGGTGAGGGGTGCGGGGGAGGGAGAGGGAGCGGGAGCGTCGCGGAAAAAGTCAATCCGGTCGTATCTCTCTCCCCAGAAGTACAAAAGTGTGACTCGTATCAGAGAAAAGAGTTAGGCGTCAACATTGCGTGATAAATGCCGCGGTCGTCTTTATAGTGCCTGAGCTGCATACAAATGGGATATTTATTTTTTTTCCAAATGTGAACCGAGGGGAAAACAACTCTGAAATGTTTGCACACCTCGTAATTTAGAAACCTTCAGAATTTTTTTTTACAAAAGGCAAAATTTTGGAAATTTCAGGAAAATTCACGCATATTTCTAGGAAAAACAATTCACAAAAGTTTTCAAAATTTGTACTCCAAATTACAGAGTTGTTTCCCCCTCGATGTGAAAATATCTTTCTTTACAATTTCCTGACTGCTCTTTGGTTCCATGCTGCTCAGGGTTCGGAAAAACCTGCTGGTCCACTCCTCTCTAACCCTCGCTCCTATGCTGCTCCTGCTGCTTCTCCTGCTGCTGCTCCTCCTGCTGCTCCTGCTGCTGCTCCTGCGGCTCCTGCTGCTTCTCCTGCTGCTGCTCCTGCTGCTGCTGCTCCTGCTGCTCCTGCTTCTCCTGCTGCTGCTCCTGCTGCCCCTACCCTACACCGAGTCGCCACTCTCGGGCCACACCCGACCAGACCCGACCCGCATACGCACCGCGAGCGCTTTTTGTTTTAGGGAGATTTTCTATTTTTCTCTTGACACGTGGCCCTTTTCCTCCCCTCCCCTTCTCTCCAAGGAAAGACAGGCGGTGGTCGCCCCTCCCTGCAGTGAGTGACATCTTTTTGTGCCCGTATGCCCGGCCCGGCCTGGGCCTGCTGCCCTTTGCCGCGGCGTCTTTTTCACTCGCGTTTTCTTTTGTTCATTAATTTGCTATTCCCTGCGACACACACGGCCACTTCTGTCTCCCTCTTTGCGCGCGCACAGAGAATGGCCGGGCCCCACCCCTCATACCCTCTCACCCCCACACTACCCCCGCGCCCTCCCCCGCGCCGCGCTCCCAGCTCTCTCGTTCTCCCTTGCTTGCTCTCTGTCTCTCTCTTTCTCTCACACCCCTTTTGTCCCCGTAGCAACTCTTCTTCTCTTTCTTTCCCCGCTCCTTCTCTCTCTCTCTCTCTTTCTCCCCCACTTCCGCTCGTCTTGACCGTTTAGAATGGTCGGTACATAAAGCATTGGTTTCCGGTCTCCCCCTCCCCTATACCCCTCCTGGCTCTGGAGCATGTTCTCCCGCCGCGGGGTCGGCCCCACAGCCGTCCGATTCCGAAGGTCGCTCTCGCGCACCTCCGTCCTTGTCGCACCTATGGCGGTGCCCCATGTCGTGCATGGCAGTGCCCCATGAGTGCGACAAGGACGGAGGCAGGAGAGCGAAATCTTCGGAACCAGACGGCAGGACGAGGAGGCGCCCCCTATGCCGCCGGTCCAAAAACTCTCGGCCCCTCTCCTCCCCTCCTCTGCCCGGCCCGGCCCGGCCCGCCCCACCGGCCTAACAAAAGCGCAAGGGCGCGTTGCGACCGATTCCCAGCAACACTTTGACTACAAAAGGATTGATCCCACCGAAACACAACCCCGAGAGCCGCACGGCGCCGAGCCAGGCCGGGGCGGGGAGCTCGCGTCCCGTGCGCGGTGGTTTTTAGGGGCTGCTGCGAATGTTTTTGTGTTTGCGGCGACAAAAGGCCGAAAAGGGAACTTGGGGATTACTATCCTGCGGGTGTGGGGCTTGGGGCGCATCGCTGCGGTGGGGGCTACGGCGTTGAGGATTTAACCACCTGTCTGTGATTTTTATTTTTGGCGACGCTTGCAAAAGTATTTAGTGGAAATGCGTGTTTTACCCTTCTGCTTTTTATTTTCTCTCCTGCTGATACGTGAGGTGCCATCCTGGTGTCACTTTGCGGTACTCGGTGAACGAGAATCCTTTTGCGGTCGCACATCTCCGTTTGCATGGTCTTACCCCTCGCTTCTCTGTTGACGTGTAACGTTAAGCCCCCCCCCCTTCCCCCCGCCACCTCTGCCCCTCGCCAGCCGGAATACATCAGGCCTATCAGAAAATCTGCACAGTTTGCGCGGCGCGCCACGCCTCTCCCCGCCAGCCACAACAAAATGGGGAAGAAACATCGCACACGCAAAATAAGACGGAAAACCAGCCAGCCAGCCACCCCCCCCCCCTCCTCCCTCCCTTACCCGCTGCTTCTGTATTGTGATTCCTCTGCCCGGCTTGACTCGACTCTGTGCGACGCTGTGTGGCTATTGAGATCCGCCGAATAAAAAGAAAGCCAGCAGCCAGGCCCCAGGGAGACGTGGGGGAACGACAGCAAGCAGAAGAGGGATGGGAATCTGCAAACAAGATAGCTAAACGGGGGCACCGACCGGGGACGCAGGGGAGGGGGAACGGGTGGGTGACAATTGGGGCTTTTCTCCACAGACTTACGTCCTCCTTCTATGGTTCGATCATGTAACGTTGTGTTTGTCGCTCCCCTTGCGTGTTTGTTGCAGAGATATTCTCAAGACACGCTTCTCGCGCAACAATGCAAAGCAGCACGTCCCGTATTTACAACGTCAATTACCTAACCTCCCTTCTCTCTTGTTTTTTTCTTCTTTTTTGCCTTTGCCTCGGCCCGCGATATAAGAGGGACACAATTAAACCCGTTTGCCCCCGTAACTTATAGGCCAATATCACTCGGCCGGCGCGGGGGATACCGTCACGTCGCGGACCTAAAATAAGCGTGACAGCGGGGAAAAAAGAATGTGTGACAAATTTAATAAGAACGAACGAGAGGGGAAAGGGTAGGGCAATACGAGAAATAGGCGCTTAAAAAGAAGAGGAAAAAGTTGGTCCAAAACGGAGTGCGCGCGCGACGCGGCGGGGCGGGGCGGGGCGCTGGAAGATAAACACGCTAACCTAACCATATCCTTTAATTAGAGAAATAAAAAAGTTTAGTTGGCTGAATTTGGGATGAATTAAAACGAACTGCAGCAGGCCCGGTACGTCGTCCTGTTTCGTGCTCGGCGGTAACGAGGCAATATCGCGCATTCCACCGCGTGTCGCCAAAGGGTTGATATCTTACACTGCGCTCTTTTTAATGGGCGTCGCCAGCCCTGGACCTCCTCTCTGCACCCCTATCCACTTTACTTTCCGTTTTTTTCCCTCTCCCTCTCTCTATATCTCTCTAGTCCTTCCCCTCATCCGTTTTTCCAACGCGGTCGTGCAGGGTTGATGATTTTGACGCCGCCCAGACTGTTGCCAACTTCTGCGCGCGGAAGGGAGGGGGGGGGGGGGCGGACATGCATTCGAGTTTTCCAAAGACCAAGAAGCTGCTGGGCAGCTTGGGGCGCGTAAGTAATAAGTACTGGTGAGCGCAGACCCCCGCCCGGTGAAACCGACGCCCTAAAGGCCGTCAATGGATGCCGCATCACGATATTGGAGTCATCAGTCACCAGAATACGTAGAACTTATTCTTCGTCAAAGGGAAATGAAAAAGTAAAGAGGAACAAAAGAAAACTAATACACTCTAAAATCTGCCGCGAATGTAAATGTCCGAAATAACTACGACCGAACCAGCATTTGCACTGACTGTGGGCTGAACGGTGGGCGGGGTGGGGCGGGGCGCGCGGCCCCACACACGCACGCCTGTTCATGAATAAGATTCTTCTCTGGGTCTGGCCCCGCCACGCCCCGCCCCGCCACGCCCCGCCCTGGCCCCGCCCTGCTGGACGTTCCCTACGAGCTGCGGCGGACAAACAATTAGCGAAACAAAGAGGCATGTGAAGAAAACGGGAATAATGTATGCCGTAGAGTTGGGGCGGGGCGGGGCGGGGCGGGGCGGGGCGGGGCGGGGCGGGGCGGGGCGGGGCGGGGCGGGGCGGGGTGGGGCGGAACTTCCCGTCCACATATGCCCATACGCGGTGTAGCCTGCTGGCCCGGCCGGCCGGCCTTCCCCTTTTCCTTTACCACACACACACTCACACACACACACACACACACACACACACCACACACACACACACACGACGCATGACGGCACGTCTCTGTGCTATCCGGGAAATCCTCCCGTGTCTTTATTCTGGCCGCGCAGCTGTGGAGGTGCTGGATGTGAATGGTGGCGTTGCGGCGGGCGGAGGAGGAACGCGCGTATGCGAGGTGTCTTACACTCGGTGGAGGAGCGTCCACACGATTACCGGTTACCATAGTGACTTCCAGCAGTTTTCGGTAAAATTTTCGGAGAAACTTTGCATTTTTAATCATTTTTGAATATCTTCACTACCCTGCAAATCTCAGTGTATAGTTGTTTGCCACTTTAAACTGCAAAACTAAAGTTCTACAGTTATAACTGCAGACCTTTTTTTTTTGTTCTCCAGTTATAACTGCAGAACTGTAACTGCAGAACTCTTTAGTTCTGCACTAGCAACTGCAGAACTCTCTATCCAGTTTTTAGTGCAGAACTAAAGAGTTCTACACTTATAACTGCAGAACAAAAGTGTTCTGGACTTATAACTGTAGAACTTTAGTTTTGCAGTTTAAAGTGATAAACTACTACACACTTAGATTTGCAGAGTAGGGAAAGCCCGGAACACTGTGGAAAAGAACGAACAGTGGGTAACAGTTATTATCAGACAAAGTGTGGACCCTCGGATCGAACGCCCTGACAAACTGAGTGAAATTCCCGTCGTCAAAACGCGTATGCCTTGAATAATATTTGTGTTGTGTGAATCGGAAATTCACCCACCCACAAGGGTAAGTGGACATTCAGACACTTGTGTAACAACGCCGCACCCTGTTCGCGCACATACACACACACACACCCACACGCACGCAGTACAACAGGCGCGTGCGGTTTATGTAAATACAAATTTTAATTTTGGGATATTCGTAACTCGGCCTGATTATCATTCCACTGCGTCCTCGTCGTTACGGGCGGGGCGGGCGGGGCGGGGCGGGGCGTCAGAGGGGCAGGGGAGGGATAAAAAGAAGGGGCTAACGAAATTACAAAGAAATAGAAATGTGTTTTGCTCTGGGAGTGGCAAGATGGCGGTCACGAGGAAGTTCCGGCTCGCAAAGGGGACTCCTCCTATCTCTTTCTCTCTCGCTCTTTCTCTTGCTCTCTTTGCTTACTCTCTCACGCTCACTCACTATCACGAGATGCAGCTCGCATGTTCCGCGCGCGCCACGAGCCACGCCAGCAGACTTTCATATGGCACTTTAATCAGTTTGCTAAAAGTGATACACATGGCTTTCTTTTTTGTTTTTTAAAAAAATATGTTATTCTTAGATCGGACCCACACAGAGTAATGTTTCTCCTATAGTTTTCTATATATATCACTCATCCGGTCGGCCCTGTCCGGCACGGTATCGCGTTAGCTAACTCATTTAGCTCCCCGTGACACTCAGCTCAGCTCTCTCTCGCGGTGTTTCTTTATTTTTACCTGGCAAGGTCATGTGTACGTCATGTGCACGCGTGCGACTGCAAGGAGAGCGAACGCCTCGCCCGCCCAACGCTGCATTTCCATACGGACATATTGTCCCTCACACCTTATCGGCTACCGGTACGTGTGTGTGTGTGTGTGTGTGTGTGTGTGTGTGTGTGTGTGTGTGTGTGTGTGTGTGTGTGTGTGTGTGTGGCGGAGGCGTGGGGCGTGAAAACCGTGCGTGCCTGACTGTTTCCAGCAGCATGAGTCGGTCGTGGCCACGCCACGCCGCGCCGCCACACGCCAGAGTAGTAGTGTCCATCCCCCACCCCCTCCCCCTTTGCATGAATGATGATTTCCCTCGGCGGCTCCCGTAATCCGACCCGCCGATCTTCTCGTAAACTAACTATTATATATACCTAGCTTCTTTTTATTTTATTTTATTTTTTAATCTTCATGGGGGATAGCCGATGGTCATAATGGAATTAAAACTGTAGTCTTTTCATAAAGTTGATTGCTAGTCTCCCGTTGAAAGCGTGAATCTCCCCATATTCGATGTCCTGATTTTTGTCAGTCTCATGTCGTGTACTGAGTATGTTATTATTCCAAAAATCACTCGCAATCTCTCGGGAGGGAAAAGACGGGGAAAGAGATGTGCAGTTCACCTTCCTGGCCTGCTCCACCCTACAGAGCTTCTGCCACCAACCACCAGGGCGCAGCACACAGCAGGCGCGCGCCTCGTGGCTAGAAAAGGTAGGAGAATCAGAGAGAGGGAGAGAGAGAGCAAGTGTTCGCACTCGAGCAGGTCAGTTGCAGAAGCAGCAGTTGTAGTCGCATGTATTTACGTGACTCTGTTTTGTTTTTCTTGCTCTCAGACAGTCTCGGCGTACTATCGCGCCGGGCCGTATGACGTAGTGCCGTGTGGCGTGGCGGCGGCTGGTTGACCAGCTTGTCGACCCGGCGCCGCGGGCACAAATCATCGTCGCGCCTTCTTAATCAGGGCTACAGGG
The DNA here is from genome assembly GCA_029379305.1 of Frankliniella fusca. Classification (NCBI taxonomy): domain Eukaryota; kingdom Metazoa; phylum Arthropoda; class Insecta; order Thysanoptera; family Thripidae; genus Frankliniella; species Frankliniella fusca. Next base: position 354,378 of record JAHWGI010001444.1, read on the forward strand.
GCGAGAAAGGGCGTAAGTGTGACAGAGCGAGAGAGAGAGGGGGGGGGGAGAGCGGGCAGCCCCAGCGACATAGTCGGAGAACGATAGTGCCAAAAAAAAGCATGCAGGCAGTATTAAAGCAGCCCAAAACAGAGTGGAGTAAAGCGGGTTGCATCTGCGCCTGCCTACTGGGCAACATCCGAGGTAGCACAGATGCGAGTCTGTTGCCTAGCAGGCAGAGGCAGATGCAAGCCACGTATACCCCGATTTCGGAATTTTTTCAATCTTATTTCGCGTTTTTCTCGATTTTTTTAAATTTCTGTATCTTTCCTCTTGAATTTATTTTGCAATATTTTATTTTTTTTTAGGGGCCGTACACTGATTTGTCGAAGTGATCCCCCCCCCCCTTTGATTGAGGGTGAAAGAAACGAGAATTCCGTTAAATGCTCCTCGTTACCTCCCGGGGGAGAGCGCGCATCCCACTCTTGTTCCACATCAGGAGCGCCGAGAAACACAGAGACTGTGCCGCGTCCAGAACTACCTTCCTGGTGGAAAAGGAGGGCGGGAGGGGGGGGGGCGAGCACCGTGCCGCTGCAGCTGGAATGATGAGTCGAATGAATTCCTCTTGCCAAAGCCGACTGGCAGAGGTGGGCTGCCGCCCCGCCCTGCCCCGCCCCGCCCCGCACCCCGCACCCCGCTCTCTCTTTTGAGGGAATCAGGCTGGGGCTCGTGAGGGGTTGGTGTGGAAGAGAAGGGGGCTATATATTTAGGAGATTCGTGTAAAGGCGGCAAGAGAGAGAGAGAGAGAGAGAGAGAGAGAGAGAGAGAGAGAGAGAGAGAGAGAGAGAGAGAGAGAGAGAGAGAGAGAGAACGAGAGAGGCGAGGTGTGTGCGAGTTCGGCTGAATGGAACACACTGTGTCGTGACTTTGTGCTCTCTCCCATGTACTAACCCTCCAAAGAACTCGAAGCCCGAGCCATAGCCCCCGCGGGGTATAGTCTGAAATAAATCGAAAATAAATCACAAAGAGAACTGTTGAAAATACTTTTTTTTTAAAGCAGTAAAGCAATGTACGAGTGCTGAGCTGTGTGTGTGTGTGTGTGTGTGTGTGTGTGTGTGTGTGTGTGTGTGTGTGTGTGTGTGTGTGTGTTCTATTCTCGGTCAGCGAGCTAAGTGAAGGATACGTGGGGGATAAGGGTTGAAGGCGCGGCGGGGTACAAGTTTTTGGGGCTATCATGGGCTCTAGATACCCCTGTTGGGTGGCTGAATGATTAGTGAGGGATTAGTCTCCGGCCGGGTACCTCCCTCCCCCCTCCCCGCTCCGCAGTACACCACCACCAGCAGCGCCGCGAGCCGTATGTCTGGCGCGACGCACTAAAAATATCAAAGTAATTACTCGGCCTTTGCATACGCAGCGCCGCCAACGCTCCGCCACCACCGCCGCGTCGCCGCGGCGCGCGCTTATCAAACGAATATTTTTGCGTCCCGCGTCGCTGAATAACGCTGCAACCGTAATGCTAATTGATGAATTCCGTTCGTATTTTTCAACGCGGCGGGGCGCCTCGTCACGCGCTCTTGCTGCACTATACGTGTTTACGCGCCGTGAGAGTGTGTGTGTGCGGCGTTTGTGAATGAAAGAGACGGATGTATGCACGTGTATCAAAGGTAGCTAGGCAGGAGTTTAAGGGGCGGGCATTTTTTTTTTCCATTTCATAATAGGAATTTTTCGAAAAAAAAAGAGAAAAAAAGAAAAAACAGGACTCGTAGGTTTATTTTTTCCACCGTGAAAAGTATTTGTAAGGGTTACGGTAAAATTTTCCTTGATGATTGTCGTAAAGTTACAACTTCCAGTTAGTTGTTTTGTTACGATATGTTTTTTTTCCTTTTTCACACCGTGTGTCGACTTCATTTTCTTTGACGAGTAAGAATCGGCCGTCGTAAATTTACAACTCTGTGTCGTAATCACAAATTACGAAAAAAGTCGAAAATTAAAGAATTTTTTTTTCCACAATGTTGAGGAAAAGGCGTCATGCAACTAATTGTAAAAACCAGAAAAGAGCATGATTCGACGCTTTCCTCGAAATAATAATGAAGCATTAGCTAACCTTCTAACACGCTCGCCATGCCATGCGTGCAAACCGAAACCAAGAAAAATTGTGAAGCTTACTTTAGCGACTTACCCTTCCCTGCATGCGCCGGCCGATGCTGATTCATTTCTTATTCATTACCGATAGTAATTTCATGAGCGGCATGGCCTGCTCCCCGACTCAGCCTAACGAGCGGGCAGCGGGCGTGTTCGTGCGTCCGCTCTGTCGGCGGGGCGGTCAGCTCTGGTCACTCACTCAGCGGCGTATCGGGGCGTGGTCACGGGCGGGGCAGGGGGGAGGGGGGCATGCTAAAGGGCGTTAGCTTCGACTCGCAGGCGAGCGTCCCTGGAGACGGCCCGCGGGGGAAAACAAAAACACACCCCGGATTAATTTCGCCCGCTTTTTTTTATTATTATTATTATCATCATTTCTTGTCCCTCACCGAGCCGAGCCGAGCATATCGTGTCGCGCTACAGTATGGCGTCCCTAGATTAATAGTCCAGCATTAGCCCTCTGGGCGGGGCAGGGCTCTTGGCCAAACCTAATCACAATAGAATCTTCCCTCTCCGTCTGTCTCGCTCTCGCTACCCGAGTCTATCTCTCTCTCTCTCCCGCGCGCGCGCGCTCTCTCTCCTACACCCTCATGCCCAGCGCCGTGTTTCGGCCGTTCCCTCTCCTTTGCCTTTGCTTGTCTCCGTTCCACATTCCGTTATGTCCATAATATTTTCCACTTAGTGAGAGATGTGCTCCTTTTTTCTTTCTCCCTCATCCTGGTGTTATCTACGACTCTTCTATCCTTCTTCCCGCCCAGTTCTTCTGACCCCCCCCCCCCCCCACTCCCCCTTGCTCTTCCCTAATGCTTAAGTCTCTAATCATGGAGAGGTGTGCGGGCGGGGCCGGACGGGGCCAAGGCGTGTCAGAGACAGATGTGTCCAGGGTTTCCGAGTCAACATCAATTTTCACAAAGCGTGGCTGGCCGGCTGGCCGGCGGCTGGCCGGCGGCTGGCCGGCGTGCCGTGGCCAGCCCGGCCATCCCGGCCAGCGTCAGGCCGGCGCGAGGCTACGGGAGACACGCCCTTTGATGATGCTCGTTATACGGCCCTATGTTCAAACGCGGCTGGTCGGCGCGCACGCGCGCACTCCGCAAAGCAGGGTTCAATCTTTGTTTCCAGGAGCTCATGCGTTTTCTGTAGAGAGTCTCTGAACAGTCCATCTGGAGTAGCAGCGAGAAAACATCAACGACCCGACGATCAGCCTGTGATGGTCACCCCCTCCCCCCTCTTTGTTTTTTCTGTGATGGAAAACGTATTCGGTAGGGACTAAGCCAAATAAGACTACACACACGGCCCCCGGGAGTATTTTTGTTTCAACCCCCCTAATATTTTGTCACGGAAAGTATTATTTTGAAGGTGTCTTGGAGACTGGGGGAACATCGGAATCTATCGTTATTAATCCAATTATTTTACAGAGTTTTTCTAAGTGTCGTCTGAGTGAAAGTGAGAATTTATATAAAAAGAAAAGAAGTCTTGTCTGCCGCCTTGCCTCCCGGTGCCCGGCCGGCCGAGGTAAGTTGTTGATGGCTGTCATTTTTCGCAGGAGGTTTAATTGGAGAAATTTAATGGGCCGTTCCCGTCGCGGTGGGGGCGGGTAGGAAGGGAGGTGGGGAGGGGGTGCAGCAGGTCCTGTTATATTGACTCTAAATAGATGTCACCGGGATGAGATAAACTGTAAATAATCGGCAGGATTTAGGACGCATTTTTCCCCGGTACGGAGGCGGACGGGCGTCCCGGCGTCCCGGCGCCCTGCTCACTCGTCGGGGACGGCGACGCCGACCAGGGCGTCGCTTGGGGGAGGAGTGCGGGGTTGCCGGGATGGCCGTCGGAAAGACGTCAAAAGGGGAAACGGCGATGTATAGCATGGGACTCATCTGATGGATAATTCAACGCGCTGAATCCTCGCGAGGACGTCTGGAGGTGTCTTGATCCCCTGGACACCGGGGGCGATTTATCATTTTATTCGTCTCTGTCCCTGTCTCTGGCCGCGCTCTCACCTTGGGGAGAAAGGGAGGAATATAGGTAGGGAGAGAGAAAGATAGAGAGAAAAAGATATACAACGCCACAAGGGCAGGTGACGCGCCGCGCCGCCCCGCCGTCCGCCTCGATAGAAAAGACGGTTCTCCTGTGTGAAGTCTCCTGGGATCAGATGATTGGTTTCTCTCTCTCTCTCTCTGCATCTATCTCTTTCAGTGTGTGGGCTCGCCGGCTCTCCGGGATGCTGTGAGACAAGCGGGACAGGCTGCATGGCCTCATGGACCAGACAGAGATGAGGACAGACTTGTCTCTGCTCTCCACCGCGTCGTGGTCGAGCAGACAGGGTGCGCCCCGGGAGTGTCGACGGAGAAGGAGAGAGAGAGAGGGGGGGGGGAGGGCAGGGAGGAGGAGAGGGGGGATAAGGGAGGAGGGCAGTTTCAATTAATGTTTGTTCGAGGCAACGAAGACGTGTTGGTTAGAGAGGTTTGCACCCTGTAGTCCGGCTGGCACACCACCCCGGCCCCTAACCCCAACCCCCGACCCTCGACGCCTGTCGGCTGCCGACCTCCCTGGGAATGCCCTCGGCGCCATATCACACACACACACACATACACACACACGCGCGCGCGCGCACGTTCACAAAACTATACGTATATCAACACATCGACAGCACCCGCAGAGACAAGCAGCGAGGCCAGCGCCAGCAGTGCCCTCTGTGTGTGTGTGTGTGTGTGTGTGCGTGTGTGAGTGTTGGTGTTTGTGTGTTGTGTGTGTGTGTGTGTGTGTGTGTGTGTGCGTGCGCGTGCGCGCGCGCGCCGGCTTGTGAGTATGTGTGTCCAGACAGTGTGGGGGTGCGGTGTTCCTAGCCTAGTCATTTATCGTCAGCACCTTGACGTAACATATCAATTCAGCGGGCGATCGTCTTTCATCCCGCCCCATCACGTCCCACCTCTCCCCGCCCCTCCCCGCCCACCCTCCGCTGCCTGCAATCACAAGTAGTATAGTGAAGAGAAATACCATCGTGGGGCGGCGGCGTTCGCTCGCTACAGCTATATAGGAGAGCTCCGCTGGGCGCGGGAATTACCTCCGAGCGGCCACCAGGGGGTCAAGCACGCCATACCGCACCCCCCTCGCCACGCCCCGCCACGCTCCGCTACGCCCCGGGGGCGCATCACCAAAGAAAGCGAGCCGAGAGATGGATGATGCGAATGAGATTCACGCGGATGGCCGAGGCGATTTGAGCCGTAGGGGGCGGACAAGGCCTCGGCCTTGGGGTGTCCGTCGTTGACCTCCGCAGAGGGGAATGGGCCCCGGCCCCGGCCTCGGCCACGCCCCCGCCCCAGCGCCGCATGTGTCACACGGCCATCTTTACTGATAAAGATTCCAGCGCTAAAAGAGATCCGTGCTTTGTACCTTGTGTGGAGGCCTCGGTAGAGGCAGATGCCCAGTTTGTATGTAAACGGGAAAAAAATCGCTCAAACGAAATTAGATGAGAAAAATTAGCACTACGAGGCTAAAAAAATTTAAAGACCGGAAAAATAAATAGCTGGGTATCTAAAAAATAAGCACGGTAGCTTAAAAATTAGCTGCGCCTGTACACCAAAAAAATTAGTAAACCTGCTATATTTATTAATTTTTGCTCAGATGCGAGTAATTTTTTTTCGCGACGAGAAACGTTAAAAAGGTTTTGACGCGTGAAAAAATATATTTCTTTATCGCGTTTCATTCTGTTTTTCTTCTTTTTTTCGCGACCGCTATGCACAGCGTTGCGCGTGGGACGAGGCGATGAGTTCGAAATAAAAATGCCAGACATTAAACACCACGCTCACATACTCACTCACGGGTGCGTGTGTGTGTCTGTGCGCGCGGGGGGTTGGGCTGGGGGGGAGGGGATACGGACGGGCAGACTCGTAAAAGTATACTGGGGCTGCAATTACTCCCCAGCTCTATCAATGAGGTCCCCCAGACTGTACGTCAGCCGGGCTGACTCGAATGCATATGCACCCTGTGTGTGTGTGTGTGTTGGTGTGAGTGTGTGCGCGCTGGCATCCTGCATTCATTCCCTGCATGTCTGCGCCAGTCACCAGTCGCTCACACACGAGTCGGCCGAAGCTCGGATGAGAGCTGCTCCGGGAGAATTGCTGGTATAGAGCGGGGGAAAGGGCGGGACAGGGGAGACGAGGTATGTGTGAAAGGTGTGGGGGTTTTGGCAAAGAGGTGGGGGGGGGGGGGAAGGAGGCCACGCAGAGTCCAATACACAAGGGGGTGGGGGAGGGAGAGGGGTCTAGGCGAGAGCAATTCATCGTACACTCTTCTCCACCTCCACCAATTTATGACCCCCTCCACCCGTTTGCCACCCTGCTGCTCTCCGTAGTCCGGCCCTCCCTTCCCCCGCTCCCTCTTCCTTCCTCTCCTCTGCTCCTCTCTCTCTCTCTCTCTCTCTCTCTCTCTCTCTCTCTCTCTCTCTCTTTCTCTCTCTCTTGCTCTTTTCGCACTTGCTCTTGTATGCAGCCCATATAATTCTCCTTTGCGTCGCCACTCTAGCAAGGGTTCGGTCGAGTCCACCCTCCTGTCCCTTCTGCCACTCCACTCCACACAACCCGCGTAATATATATCCTTCACTCACTCGCACCCATCGACAGGGTTTTACGTCAAATATTATAAACTCGTCGCCCTCGCGCATTTTTTCCCGACCCTTTTTATGTACCCCCTTGCTGTTTTGATTTTACACTTCATATATGGTTTTGCCGAGATGGCGCTGATGGAGAGGAACAGGGAGCGCCTTTTATTAACGCCACGCAAATTTTTAATGCGGCGGCGAATGACGAGTGGTGACCGACGCGACCGGGGGCCGCCCGGGACAGGGACACCGCGCGCCGGACCAGCCGACCTATTCCAAAGAGCGCTTTCCTCGCTCTGTCTCTATCGCACGAACACGGCGAAGCCCATGAGTGCGAGTGAGACAGGGTGAGGGAACCGCTCTTCGGAATAAGTCGGCAGACACTGTGCGCTGCGCACCCTAATGAGGACACGGGCCTTCCATCAGGGCGGGGCGGGGCAGGGTGGGGAGGGGCTCCGACACGAACATGGGAGTAGAAGGTATTGGACGATGTAAACATTTTTTGCAGAGGCCTATCAATATAAGTAAATTTTTTTTGGCACGTCAGCAGAGCAGATTTTCACGCAAGGTGAGGGGGAAACAACTCTGAAATTTTTGTACACCTCGTAATTCAGAAGAAAAAAAAACAACAGACAAATTCCGGAATATTAAAAAAAACTCCAAAAAATAAGTAGAAAAAATCAGGAAAAGTCACAAAAACTTACAAAAACTTAGATAAAACTCAAGCAAAAATTTACAAAAATTAAAGAAAAATTTACGAAAATTAACGAAAAATTATTGAAAATTCAAGAAAATTTACAATAAACAAAAAACTTTGTACACCAAATTTCAGATTTGTTTTCGAATTGTTTTCACGTCATTGTTTTGTATATGTAATAGAGTTTTGGATGAAGAAATCATCTTGTCGATCGACGTGTAGGTTATGGGGAACTTGATCAACGAGGTGCACGATCGGTGCGGGTGGTGGGTCGTAGGGTGCGATGAAGCACGGCATCACTGGGCGTGGCCAACTAGGTCGGGGCGTGGCGCGGGGCGCGGGGCGCTCACCCCTTTCCCGCGTTTCCACCCCTGCGCTCCCGATTCAATTCACCTGTTGATTCTGATGACAAAATCTATCGGCCGTGCGATGGGGTTGGCGTGTCTGCGGCCGGGCCAAGCGCGAGCGAGGGGCGGGGCGGCCGTGGTGGGGTGGGTGGGAGGGGGGGGGGGAGAGAGGCGTTCCCGCCGTGGGACCTTGTTGAATACGTGGGTGATGTACGGCGGGGGCGGGGCAGCCGATACGAGCAGCTGATCCCCTGGTGATTGCCCGCCCTCGGTCGGCTCGCCTCTGGTCGGTGATGTCCAGCCGCCTCCCGGCCGTGAGCGCATAGGTGTGAGGTGATGCACCCTCAGGATAGTATTTGCACCTCCCCCGTAGGGAAAGGTTGCAATCATCGCTGTGTCAACAACTCATTCATTACTATGAGAGTCATTTTTCAACAAACAAAAAATACAGTGGGGGTGGGCGGAATTTGGAATCTGGAATATTTGAAATTATTTTTGGAAAGTGTCGTCTCGAAAATTTTCTTCTACCTCTTCTTCTTCTTTTTTCTTCTCTTTTTTTTTGCACGACACCAGGGCGCTCGTGGTTCCTGGCTCTGGGACGGAGGTAGTGGCCACGGATTTTGCCATCCTCGCCGCCCCAACTCCACCCTATAACCCGGCCGATCCCGAGGGCCGCCCCGCCCCGCCCCGCCGGCAAGGACTGCCGACTGCCCCGGGCTGGTGTGAACTGCGAATTGTGAATCGTGAATTGTGCATTGGAGGCGCTCGGGGGGCGGGACCGCGGGGGCGGTCGGGGGCGGCAGGGGTTAGGGGGGGTGCGAAGGGGCGTGAGCAGGGCAGGGGGGGACGCGCGAGGGGTAAGAAGAAGCGAGAGGGGAGAGGGAGGTGAAATATGATAATGGACTGGAAGTAGAGGAACAGCGGGACTGGAATTCGGTCCCATTAGTTTGAATAGCCCATAACGCAAGCGGGGCCCCTGGACGCAGCCGCAGCACCAGCCAGTGCAGGACCGGGATACTCGACACGGGCCGTTCTAGACCTCCGCTCCGGACTCCTCCGGGCTCCTCCCGGGGCTCCGGCTCCGGGTGTGCAAGTGTGTGTGAGTGTGCTGCAGTGATGCGAGCGCCGAGAATGTTGTCAGGTGCTGCTGCAGCGCGCCCGGACCCGCGCCCCGCCGCGCGACGACGTGGGCGCGGCGCTTCCGGAGGAGAGAGTCCCACTACCCCTTCTCACTCCTCTCACTGTCGCCGCCGAGGGGGTCGGTGGCCGCCGACAGAGGTTCGACGGCTGCAGGGCGGGCTAGAGTACGGAGGAGAAAACTCTGTGTGTGTGTGTGCAGCCATAAGAACGGCTACAAGACGCTGCAACCGCAGCAGCCTTCCGCGTATACGATACGTCGCTGGCGGTGGAACGGCCATGAGGCCATGAGGCGGCGGCGGCCCTGTCCGGGCACCACGAGGCCTATTCGCCATGAGGATCCTCTCTGCTGCTGAGAGGAGAAGGGGCCATGACGGCCGCGCCCTCTTATACCTGTCATTATGCACCGCAGACAACGACAACATCCAGCAGCAGCAGCAGCAGTACTAGCAGCAGCAGTAGCAGCAGCAGCAGCAGCAGCAGCAGCAGCAGCAGCAGCAGCAGCAGCAGCAGCAGCAGCAGCAGCAGCGGCAGCAGCAGCAGCAGCAGGGCCCGGAGGCCGAGGACACCACGGCGGCCGAGGCTAGAGTGGCGTAAAGGTAGTTAGTGGCCCGGCGGCCCCGGGCGTTGCCTTGTGTCTCGCTGTGATAGTAAGGGCGCCTCATTTCGAAGCCTCGGGCCCGCCCCGGCCCCGGCCCGTGCACCTGCTGCAGCAGCCTGCAGCAGCCCACAAGCCTCAGCAGCCAAAATAGTAACAATAATGATAAAAATCTGAATGTTTTGTTCCTCTTTCTCTTTTTTTTTAGGCAACGGAGTTGACTTCTATAATCGCTGGTAACGTACGGCAATTGTTTTATATGGCCGCTTACGGGAGGAAAAAGACTGCCCAAAGGATTTTGATAATGTCATTTATAGGTAAAATTGGTAAAATGTTTCATCTTGTAAATCCGCTTTTAAAGTTTCCTTGATTTTCTATAGCTTTTCATCGTTAATGTTGGTTGGAATTTGAAGTCACAACCTTGTAAAAATATGAAAATTAAACACGTGATGCAGAGGAGGCAGCTTGCAGCGCGTCCTCCTGGCTGTGCCTCGCCGTGCAGCAGAACCTCATCCTCCCCGCCCAGCACTACAGACGCGCGAGGAGGGCCTTTTTGCCATTCCATCGACGTCTGCCCTCGTTAGTCGCGGAGGCCGGCCGGCCGACGACGGGACAGGCCGACGGTGAGGAGGGGGCCCGGAGGTGAGACAATGAGCACCCCAACCCCTCCCTGACTCCGCTCCCGCGGGACCTCCTCCTCCACCTCCTCTTCCTCCTCACCCGCGCAGCGCGGCTCCTGCTCGCTAAGCTTGAATCTCCTCGGGCGACGCTGATAAACCATCAGGGATGTCGGCCATATCGCCGCCCTGGCCCGGCGAGGCCGCCGCCGGTGGCGCCGGTGCCGGTCCACCCCCGCCCAGCAGCGGCCCGGCCTGCCCGGCCCGAGCCGAGCGCGCCCATAACTATTCCACGTAAAGGGCGGCGATTATAATTTGCCTCATTTCATGGTTTCGGGAGTTAAGCATGTAAATGATCCCCGCTCCGTCCCCACTCCGCCCCTGCTCTGCCCTGTTTCCCCCTTACACCCCCTCTAGCCGACGCCCCGCCCCGCCCCACCGCGCCCGCGAGGTACATCGCGCCGCCGGTGTGAGACGAGCTCGCGGTGATGCACTGCATGAGGGCAAACAACACACAAACTTGTCTTCCCCTTTAAAAAAAATTGCTCAAGTTTAATATTGAGCCCTTTTTTTGGTGTTGTCGCCGGAGTCGTGCACCTTCGTATATCGTAATTTTCTACGATCTCACCATACTGCACCAGCAGCAGCGGAGATAACACTTACCGTCATGATGAAAGACCTTCATCATATTGTATGGTGACACTACTTCTTCCCCTCATGAAAAATATCTGAACAGATTACTGGATATGGAAAAGAGGTACAGTCAATGCGATTTATTTTACTTCGTCAACCAAAATTGAGGGCCTGAAAGTCTTGCGTGCTTAGTAAAGCACGAGTACACCGATTCTGGGCCAGGGCGCACGAAAAAGGCGCGAAACAGGTCAGCCAACTTGGGGGCGGGGTGGGGCGGAGGAGAAGCAGTCCCTCATAACAGGGGATGAATAGTCGGCGCGCCCGGGCAGCGAATGAAGCATCCTGGGGACAAACAAGGCGAAATATAACCTGCGAGGCGAATGAGGCGGCCTGCGGCCTGGCCTGGGCTGCGCCGGCGCGGGCTAAGATACCGCCAAAGTTTGAGACTAGAGAGAGAGGGGTGTAGGTGTAGGGGGATAGGAGCGGTTCTGCAGACAGTCATACGCCCCCCCCCCCCCTCCAACTGCCCTGTGTTTTGTGGGCAAACGTGCAAAAGTGCGACTCTTCATCACTGCAGCAGTCGGCACGGCCGCGGTGGTCTAGGCCTTTTCGCCGTTTGCGGGACTCCAATGTAGACGGAAATCGTAAAAAAATATCTGTAGCCTCAATGATGTACCTACATGCTCAATCACGCGGCAGAAAACGAAAACATTGTGACTTCCTTCTAAAAACTAATAGGTGCTAGTTTTACATTTAAACACGAAATGAATGAACCTTCTCTTACTTACCAAACACGAAAAAGATGATGTTTTTTTGCTTCTAATTTTTTCCCTCCCTTGGCGGGTATCCGTTGGTCCCACTGTCTGGAGCCTTCAGCGCTGGTCCGGGCCGGGCCGGGCAGGACATCCGCAGCCAAAGTGAGATCCACTCAGAGAGGGCGCCACCGGCGGAAGCGCGCGGCTAGGAGGAAACCCATAAAAAATAATATATTATTCGAAGAAAAAGGAAAGCAAAAGAACGCGTTGGAGAAAATTAAGGAGAAGTTCTTTACTGCAGTTGCTGCTGGCAATGGATGGCGGAGGGATTGCGATGTGACCTGGAGGCGCTGCTGGCTGCCTCTGCCCGGACGGACCCTGGTCTGGTATGGAGTGGCTGCCGTCTGATTTCGCAGATCGCTTTCCTGCCTCCTGCCTACGTCGGCCTACGTCCTTGTCGCACCTATGGAGGTTAGAGGTGCCCTAGGTGGGGAATGGCATAGCCCCATGAGTAGTGCGACAAGGACGGAGGCGCTAGAGCGATTTTTCGGAATAGCAAGGCTGGCTGCGCGCCGGCTGATGTGTCAAGCAGTCCATGAAGTCTGGGATCTAGGGCCTACGGGTACTGTCCCCGGGAACAGTTGTAGTCCAGTATTTTAATTAAAAATTGTGAGAAACGTACGGACAACGACAATGGGATACAGTTTGCGTAGCCGTTTCGTAACTTGGCTCGTCTAATGCCTCGGGGCAGGGCGTGATCCTGTGTTGAGAATTATTGACCTCAAGAGGCTCATTTCACTACCAGAGATTTTAAATATGCAAGTTCTAGGGTGCCAAAAAAATCATCAAGAGAACACCAATGCTGGTTTTTGAATTCTGGCGCGTTCATGCTGCCATCCTTTCGAACGTAATTTTTCTGAACTGCCGTTTTCGTTTTTCCAAGTCTCTTTCCTTTTCTTCATTTTACTTTGCAAAAGGATAGGTTAAAAATAATCAAGTCGTTTCTTGGTCAAATTAAATTTTGTAACAGAACGTTGAGTGCGACACAGTTTTCGTGTTTGCAGTTGGTGCTTCCGACAGGCATGAAACAACTGAGCGGCGCACACCAGTATGAGAGATACACCGTTCGGAAGCGAAAGATTCGAGTCCGCTTGAAAATGGCGCTAACAACAGACCGGTTAAATCTAAATAATCATGAAATATTTCGTAAGATACGCGACCGATTGCCAAATCAACAGTCCAAGACGAAAAACTTTATGGTGTGCAATGATGACATTCTATTTGTGTGGGATCCTGTGGAAGAGTGCCTGCTGACAATGTCTTTGAGGAGTCCGGACCGCCAGGACCGTGCCGATGATCGCGTCTACCAGGTAAGGTTATGTTTTCTATGGTGTATGGTCTCTCTATGGTTTTCTGGACAAGGTCTGATTTATCTAAGCGATTCTATAAGCTGGGTGGCGATCATGAATATTTTAGAGGTTATGACGTCTCTCTGGGAGAACTTAAACGATCAGAAACAATATCATTTTCAAATTTCTTCATTCATATACCTCTGTATGTTATCTTGATGTCAACATTAGTCTCACTAATTTTGTTCTCATTGGGATTTGGGTATTTGAATGAGGGAAAGCACATCGCTTTTGTGTGAAATACTACATGAGACTTGACTTGTAGTTCATCCCTGAGCTAACTCCAAGCACGTTAAGCAAACATTCCAGTGGCGATAAATAGTTTTGTGCCTTTGTTTTGTGTTCGGTCTTTTCAGATTAAAGGCGTGAGTCATTTGGGAAGTTTTTCTTCTCTAACTGTTAAAGTAAGAGATTGTAATATATTTTCTGTGAGTGACCTAAGTTTTTTGTGTTCGATCATTTAAGATTAAAAGCGTCAATCATATGGGAAGGTTTTTCTTTTCTAACTGTTAAAGTAAGAGATTGTAATTTATTTTCCGTGAGTTACCCAAGTTTGTTGGGTTATTGTGCATTCTCAGAAAGTTTTCTTTGAAGACTTTGCACTTGACAACCCGTAAACCACTATAAAATACAGAATCTTTTACAACCTTTGTTGTTCAATTGTCACTTATGAGTATTGCTTGCTCACTAAATTGATTTTGGGTTATTCCCCTAACTGAAAAATCATCTAAAAAAAATTCCAAGCACATCAAAGAGGCATATTGCTTGCTTTATTTTATTTTATTGTAATATTTATGTTGTAGGATTTATAAGTGGTGTAACTTCATGCCTAAGATAAGATAAATTATATAAGCCATTTTTTGAGTAATGTTATGGAGGTGTGTAAAAAATATTATTGTGCCAAAAGACAACATTGTTCTACATTTGGTTAAAAATGTGACTATTATTCAAATTTAGTGTCAATTTTACTTTGATCTTTTAGTGCCGGCTGTCTTTTAGTTTGTTTTTAAATACTTATCAAATTCCCTTGTTAATTAGAAAAATCAAGACACATACTTTTTTTGAAAGTGTGAAAGTGCTCTCTTGAATCTAAATTCTTTAAATAATGAATCTTTATGGATGGTAGACAGGAATCTTTTAAATGTGAAAGTTTTTAAGGGGACTTTTTAAAAAGAGAACCTGTGGCAAATATTTACCTCCTCTCGCTTCGCCCAAGCTGGAAAACTTGGAGTGATGTTACGTTTGACCTTTCCGGACACGTTCCCAGCGGACGCGGACGGCGTGCGGGGTTCCTCTCTGTTACATGGATTGAAATGGGATGAGTGTGTGTCGTCCCGGCTCACGTCATAAGCAGGGGGTGGTGAGGCGGGGACACTGGGCCGTGGCCGGGCCGGGCCGGCCCGGGCCGGAGCAGGGTAGGATAGTATAACTGGATTACTGGCATGCCTGTGGCTGCCTGTGGCCGCCCCGCCCCGCCCGGCCCCGCCCGGCCCCGCCCGGCCCCGCCGAGGCCACCTTGGAGGCTTTGACGTTGTCGACGTGTTCCCGGCCCGGCCGGCCGGCCGGCGCGGTAAATGACCAACACAGTGGTCGGCAGGCCAAGCTCTGCGGGGCGGGGCGGGGCGGGGCGGGGCGGGGCGGGGCAGGGGTGGGCCGCTGCTGTCCCTCGAGGCGCTGTTTACCGAGTGGGCGCCCTGGGGTTCAGCGGCGCGGCGCAGGGCGCAAGGGCGGGCCCGGGCCTGGCCGGGTCGCGTCCGCAGTGGCCGCGTGTTCTACGTGCTCGGGGCGGGGTTCGGTCAGGCCGGGTCGGGTTCGCGCGCATCTCGGACGCGCGGCCCCGCAAGGTTGATGCGTTGGAGCGGCGACGGCGACCAAGTCTTTCGGATTGCCCTCGTGCCCGTCCTGCGCGCCGAGCTGCTGCTGCTGGTGTCGAAGCAGGGCAGGGTCAGGCAGGCAGCCCCGGTGCGGCGGCGGGACGACAAAGCTTTGGTCACATCGGGGAATTATTTAGATTCGCGGAAAGGCTCTGTGCCTGTGGCAGTGGCGGGTCCACGCGCAAACACTGGCCTCGCTGTCCGGGCCAGCCTGGCCCCTCGGCGCCGGGGCCGGGGCCGGGCTGGGGCTGAGGCCGAGGCCGGGGTCGGGGGTCGCCGGCCAGCCCGCGGGGACGCCGTCGACGGCGACGTCCAGGGCTCCGGGTCCGGGCCGGGAGACGGGCTGTACGTGCCCGCTCAGTACCATTTCTTTCGGAACACCGTCGTTTCGTGAAGCGGTTCGAACTCACCCCCCCTCAATCCCTTTTCCTCGTCCCACCCCCACCCCCACCCCGGCCGGCCGGGGCCGGGTAGATTCTCCTCTCTCTTTTTAATGCCGTGGCCGTCGTTCTGCTCGTTAAGTTGGCGCATCCGTCCTGCATCTTTGCGCTCTGCATCCTGCGCGGAGCGCCGCGCTACAAGTCGAAAGAGACGACGGCGGCGTCGACCCCATACCCCGCGCTGGCCTCCGCAATGCAGCAGGGGAGGTGGCAGCATGGTGGCAGCGCCCCCGCCCCGCCCCGCCCCGCCCCGCCTGGACTTGATTTGTCTTTCTGTGTTGTGTTCCTTGTTTGATTAGTTTCGTGTGTTCCCTCCCCGCCCCGCTTCTCCTCCTCCGTCCGTTTCTCCCGGCGCGCCGCCGCCGCCGCCGCCGTCCCCGGGTGGATTTTCTTTTGTAGAATTAGTTCTCCGGAGTGTGTAAAGGGTTTTGGTCACCGGCCGGAATATTTAATTAAGCGCTGCTGACCAGTCGGTTTGTCTTGGCCCGGCCCGGCCCAGCCCCGCGGCCCGCCCCCGGGATGGAAGTGAAGTACGGGCCGTGGGGTGGGGCGGCGGGGCGGGGCGGGGCGGGGCGGGGCGGGGCACGCCCGGGGTGGACCTCGGGTCAGCCAGCCAGGGCCAGGCCAGGCGCCGCACAAGTAAATGGCTAGGATATATTCGGTTCCGTTTCAGCTCCGCTTATGGGCGTGGCATACAAATCAGGCTGGTGGCCGGCAGGAGGGGCGGGGTGTTGTGGTGTGGGTATAAGATGCGAGGCACGACGTGAACAACCTTTCATTATTATTTCCCTAAGCAAGAGCGTCTAATGACTAGGATACAGATACTTAGAGAGGTCTGACCTGCTTTAGTCACCACGTGTCACGTGTCCCGTGTTCTGCCTGCCCGTTGACACGATTCGCTTTCTAGATTTTCGACTTCGTTTTGAATGTCGAATGTCGTAATTTTCGTGGCTTTGCGCTGGCGGCCTGCCAAAGGGGTCCTTCACTGAAGAAAAAAAAATAGAAAAAATTATTTGTAAACCCTCTAAAAATCACACACACACACACAAAAAAAAAATCAAAAAATTCGAGAAAAACATAAAAAATCAGAGAAAAAAATCAGTAAAATTCAAGGAAGACACTGAAACACCAGAAAAATCGGTGAATGCTTTGAATCTATAGTGATGGACCCCTGGGGGCCCGGTCAAGTACGGGTCAGCGTGTCTCTATCCAGACCGCCCACCGGACCGCCGTGCTCCCCGGGGTGTCGAGACACCTGTCCGTCTAGCCGCCCCACGGGGACGTCCTCTGGACCCGCCCCAGAGCTCGCAGCCCGCGCCATACCTCCGTCGCACCTCTCTGCCGTCTCAGTCCACACGGGTTCCATCGTTTCCGGGTAGTTTCCCCCGACGGCGGTGGCGGTCGCTCGTGTGCACTGACTCTCTGCCGTATGCGGCGCTGTCTTTGCCATTCTATTCCGTCAAATTGTACCGAAATATATAGGGTACTTTTTACCATAAAGTCAAGCCAAAATATACACGCGAGGACCCCAAAAACTAAATAAATTATTGTTCCTAACTGCAAATTTTTCTCCTGGAAAAAAAAAATTAAGGCTACTTCGTGCCTAAAAAAGAAATGCGTTTTGCGATACCGGAGGAGTGCGGGTCCCAAATGCATCATCGCACTCTGGTGACGGAAGAGCTATATATATACCTATGGATGCTGAGGGGGGAGGGGGGGGGGTGTCGCCCACCTAGCAACCCTGGGATGCATTACTCACACACATGAGCCCCAATGTGTGTGTGAGTGTGAGCGCGCTCGCTCGCGTGTTTCTCTCCTCTGCCATAGTGTTTCGCACGTCACAGGGAGCCTCCATTGCGCAAGATAGATGCCCCTCGGCGCCTCTTTTTAGGCTCAATGGAAGTCGGTGGTGGCGAGGTAATGTTCGGTCCTCCTCCTCCCCCTCTCCCCTCTCTCTCTCTCTCTCACGCACGTCGTCGTCGTCCTGGGACGCGACAAAGATATCGGCAAATATTGTCCCGCTGCTGCTGCTGCTCCCGCCTCGCGCACGACAAGGAGGGCGTTACGTCGTTCGATATTATATTATTTTTTTCTTCTGCGCGTCATATTTTTCTCTGCTGTTGCTGCTCCGTTGTTTTCGCAAGCCCCCCCCTCACCCCCCACCCCCCGGTTATAGGTTCTTTTGGGAGAGGAGGTGCGCCGCGCCGCGCATTCCGTCCGCGCCCGACGCGACGGCGACGGGGACATCGTATGCAAAATTGTGTCTGGGATGTCTCCTCTGGGATGGCTCGGCTTTCGCAGTGATTTACTCCGCGCGAGGTGGATGCGATCTTTTCTCTCGGTTGCATGAGAGTGTGCGCGGAGCGCTGGTGTCAAAGCTTCACACACGCGGGATTTTTCTTAAAAAAAAAAAAAAAAAAAAAAAAAAAAAAAAAAATGATTTTTTTTCTTTTGTTTGCATCTAAAAATAATGGCAAGAAGCTGCGGTATGTCTTGACTATTTGAGCTGTTAAAAACCGAAAATACGTAGTCATCTCAAAATGGTAAGTTTTTTTTTTTTTTTTTTTTTTTTTTTTTGAGCGCTTGCCTTATTTTCTCACGAGGTAAAGATTTGATTTACGCTCTCTTCTGTATTTTGTGTTCACGTGCGCAGGGTGCGGGGGTGGGGCGCCGGCCGTCGTTCGGCTACCCCGCGCCGTGCTCCGCCCCGCCTCACCCTGCCCCGCCCCGCCCCGCCTCGCCGCGCCCCGCCCGGCCCCGCTTTACCCGGCGCCGTTGCCGCGTGACGCGACGCGCACCTTGCGTCAAACTTTGCATAGCATTCGAATGGAGTTCTGGCAGGAAGTTAGGGCGCCATAAAAAGGCAGTTTACAGTTACATACAAGAGCCTTATAAATATGGAAACGCGTTTTGCCGCGCTACTTTCTTCTATTCTTGTGGCTGTCTTTACATGTCTGCATCATCCCGGTAGTGCGCGGCGGGGCCCGGCGGGGCTGGCCCGGGCTGGCCGCATCCTATCCTGCACCTGCTGCTGCCTTGCGGCGACCCCGCACTGCGTGTCTGTTTTTTCTTTCCTATTTTTTCCCCTTTCTACCTTATATTTGAATGAAAAAAAAAAAAGTACTCCTCGTTCCCTTTCCTTTCGCGAATCTCGCCTTGTGACCGCCGTGGTACCTTTGCTGGTATGTGCGTGTCTGTATCGTGTGACCTCCTCCTCCTATAGAGGCAAGCAGGCCGTATGGTTGCGTTTGCTTCATAGGATAGGTCTTTTGCAGCAGCTCGTGGCGCTCATTTGTTGGCCGCCATCACCATCTTCACCCTAAATAAGAAAGGACAATTTTGTCTCCAGAATTGTTGAGATTTTGTGCACATCACCAGCTTGGGACAAATTTGTCACATTTTCTCAGAAAACCTGTCCAAGTTTAGATACGTATTCTACCCTTAAAAGTGTTAGAACTTGTCCCAAGCCAAAATCTCAACATCTTTTTGGGACAAAATTGTCCTTTCCCATTTAGTGTGTTGAGTACCTAGAATAGGGCCGTATGGGCAAAATCAGTTTTTGATCTTTTTTGAATTAGGGAAGGAACCGGGACCTGCTGTCAGATTTTTTTTCGACGCACTTAAAATAATATTTAAAAGAAATAATATTTTTAAAAATGTGAAAAGTCTTGTGTGAAACGTGTTTTGTTTCATATTTTTACAAATACGAATAAGGAAACGACTGTGACCATTCAGATTTTTAAAATCAACAGCTACGGTTAATTCAAGCCTGGACATCTTCTGATTCTTGTTTTTAAATCGCTAAGAAATTGGCAGTGTACCATAACGCGCGCGCTTCGCGGTTTCTGTGCGGCAACCCCCGTCGCTGCGGCGCTGCTCCTCGCGCAGGTGGTGCTGATGTCCCCCATGGCCCTCTACGACGCCGCCCCGCCACGCACAGCGCGCGACCCGCTCGGCTCACGCGGATTTTGTCTTTCTCTCTGTTTTTCACGGACGCGCGGCGGGCGCAGCGCAGAGAGATACGCCCTGGCGGTGTCGCGGCGGACGGACGCTGGCTCGTCTCGCGTTATGGCGTCACGTGGTGCGGGGCGGGGCGCTCAATGCTAGGCCAGGCACTCGGCCGGGCTGGGCCGGGGCGGGGCGGGGCCCGGGGGCTTGCTGAGATGTGTATGGTAACGGCCGGTAGAATCCCAGCGCGGCGGCAGTGCAGCTGGCTATGAGCCCCCGGCGCGCCTGCCTCTGTCCTCCGCCCCGTCCTGGACGTGAGAGGAGGAGCAGGAGGACGAGGCAGCCGTCTGATTCCGAATATCGCTCTTTTGTAGCTCCCCGCCCTTGTCGCACCTATGTCGGTGCCCTATGTTGAAGGATGACAGGGCCCCATGCGTGCGACAAGGACGGACACGCGCGAGAGCGATCTTCGGAATCAGCCTGCAGGAGGAGGACGAGGAGGAGAAGGCACAAGACGGATCGGCGGGTGCAGCAAACGTTATCACGCCTGTTTCGCACGCCCGGGATGCTATGCTGCTGCTACTGCTGCTTGACCGTGGTGACGTTTATTTTGTTTATTTTCAGGTCTATCGCAAAAAGCCTGCACTCGGGCAACTTTGGTATATACCGCTTTTGTCCCGTGTTTTTGCCAAAGATTGCCCACGGATGGCCTGGGTGGGTGAAGTGAAATACAAAAATCAGTGTACGGCCCCCCAAAGATCATTTTAAATATTACCCCCCCCCCCCTAAAAAATAAAAAAGGAAGATACAGAAAAATTCGTTAAATCAATGTAAAAAAATAACAAAAAAAAACTAAATAAAATTGAAAAAAATAAAAAAATAAATAGGAGTCAAAGCTCTAAATTAATCAAAAAGCGACATAAAAATATTCCTTAATAAATGAAAAGAAAAATCAAGATTTAAAAAAATCAAGAGTAAGAAAAAATCAAGAGCCAGAAAATATCAAGAGCCAGAAAAAAATCAATAGTCAAAAAAATTGCTGCACAAATTTTGTATGAGTGACCACCCCGGACCACCCCCTCGGTGTAGTACGGCGGATTGCCTGAGTTAAGGTCCCCCCCGCTTATGTGTCCTGGCGTAGGTCTCAGCAGTCGGGCTGTTCATCCACCGCGGAGGGGCTGGGGAGGCGCGGGCGGCGCGGCGGGGGTAGAGGGACTTGCCTGCCGCCTTCAAGTCCCCCGCGCAGCCGCCGCCGCTCGCGATTTCCGCCGCCTTGCAGTTTCCGTGACTCGCGGCCTCTTGTTAGATATCTATTGTGCGCGCACAATGCAACTTGTTTTTGTGATGGGCTTCCCCCTCCCCTCCTGTTTTACCCCCCTCCCCCCTCCCGGGGGGTTCTCCCCCTCAGTCGCCTTATTCACCCCTTTCGCTTCCTTTGACGGCTCTACCCCGCCGCCGCTGCCGCCGCAACCGCCGGCATCGGAACTCGGGAGGCTAGAGATGTTTCCGGCTGGTGTGTTAAGGGAAGGCACAAGGAGGTGGGGAGGGGGGCGGGCGGAGGAAAATCAGACTGACAAATGTTGCAAGAAGGACGTCCTACGCGCTTCCGGGCGCCCTCTGCGCCCCTCGGGCCCCCCTGCTGCGTGGCGTGCTTTCGCTCATTAACTTGTTTCAGAGCGCGCGAGGGGAAAAATTATGACGTGACGTGTTTGAAAAGAGCTCGGCCAGTCTGTCGGGGCGGGGCAGCGGGGCGCAGCGCAGGCCGCCGGGGCCGCGATAGTTTTGGCGGACAAGTTTAGTGTTTTGGGCCCCCCTGCTCGCACAGCCGCCGCCCCTGCTGCCGCCACGCCCCGGGGGGGTTGTTGGTGACGTTGACGTCCGGTGGCTCGCCCCCGGGCGGGGCGGGGCGGGGCGGGGCGGGGCGGGGCGGGGCGTGGCACCGCTAGTGCGCACCGATGCGCCGTCCAGTCCTGCAACTTGTCACGCCAATTAGGGTGCGCCCCGGGCCTGGCCGCGGGCGGGGCGTGGCGGGGAGTGGGGGTTGGGGGGAGCTGATAAGGGACGTTACCCCCGCCCCCTTCCCTCCCTTAAACCCCCTCTAACTTCCCCCTCCCCCCACTGCGCCACTCGTCCCCCCCAGCCATGCCCCTTTTGCTTTCGTATCGTAAACAGTTTGACCATACCATGGCTGCTGTTGCCGCTCTGGAAGTGCGAGGCAGCCGAATAGACACACACACACACACATACACCCATACACACATACACACAGCAATCGCACTCACTCACACATTTACTCCTTTAAGGACAGAATTAATTTTCTCTGTCCGACTTCCGTTCTGATTGGGGGATACAGCGCGCCACTTCCGGTCTCAGCCCGAAGAGAAACAAAAGGCCTCGCCGCCGTTGCGTCTTTCCGTTTCCTGGTATTAGTAGCCTCGCGCAGTCGTCACCGCGCCGCCGGGGCCTCTTAATTGTCCTCATAAAGCTCGCCACGCCACGCCACGCCCCGCCGCCAACTTTGCCATCCGCGCGACCGCAATCTTCGCGGCCATTGCGTTTGAATTATATCCACTGTGGCAACCCAAGTGTGTGTTGAATGTCGCACACGTGTAGGTGTGTCAATTTTCACTTGGGCACTTACTTTGCGTTTTTGCAAGTATGTCATCGTCGAATTTCTGGGCAAATTCATTTATTTATCTGTGAAAGTAAGTGGGCGTTGTGGGAATCTAGACACCTACAAGTAGTGTGTGGTGGCGACATTCCTAGAGTGAGGGGTGCGCGTTGCGCACGGCCGGGCGGGATGTTGTCGCAGCCGAGTTGGCGATACTCAAGGGAGTGAGGACCGCATGCTCGCAGACATACTCCCTGCGCTTAGAGAGCGAGCTAGTACCTCCGCAGCTCTGGTAGGCTGCAGCTGCCTGCCCGCCGCCTGGCCCACCCCGTTCTCCTTGCGCGTTGTCTTGAGTAGTCCTTGTGCACTGCAAACAGCAGGTCAGTGGTGCGCAACAGGTCAACTCATTTCGGGTGCCTGTTACGGAGGAGGATGAGGGGGGGGGAGGAGGAGAGGAATAAGAAGAAGAAGAAGAAAACGGCATCGAGGGGGGGAGAGAGAGAGAGAGAGAGAGAGGGGGGGGGGTAGCTGCTGCAGTGCCGGGGGTAGCGCCATACTGCTCTATTTATGTTTTCTTGCCGCCTGCCAGTGCTTGTGTTCGCTAACCGCACGGCAGGGATACAGCGGCGCTCGGTGATGGAGGAGCTCTGCGCAGCGCCCCGCCCTGCTCTCGCGGAGAACTGGAAGGCAAAGGGAAAGGAGCAGGAGTGGAGAGGGGGGGGGAGGGTGACGGAAAGGGCGTTGTGGGGAAAGTTTTGCAAGCTTGTTGTGTGTATTGTTTCGTGCTCGCTTCCATTGCTACGGTCAAGTGTTAACACACACACACACATACACGCACGCACGCACACACCCTCACATTCGCAGCTACACACTCACACACTCCTCTTACTCACTCGCGCAGAGCAGACGCTCCAGGATTAGCTGCCGCTGTTACTGAAGAGAAGGAGCGGAATGGAGGACAATGCTCTCTCCAGATACAGTTTCCCTTCCTTTTTTTCACCCCCCCTTTTTTTTGTCCGTATGGACTGAAAGGGAAGCCCCACCGCTCGCGCTACCAGCACCAGCACCGCACGGCGCGGACTTGATGCGTGAACATTGACACGGGAATTCAGTTTTGTATTTTCCACCTCTCGCTCCCCATCTCTCTCACACACGCTGACTCGCTGCTGGTCTCCGCTGCTGATCCTCCTTTTCTCGCCTCCTCTCTCCTGGTCGTTCTAGAAATGTGTGTGCGAGGAGGGTGGGCTGGCGGGGCGGGGCGGGGCGCGGCGGGGCGGGGCGGGGCGGGGCGGGGCGGGCCCGCTCCGGAGCACAGGGGCTCTCGAGATTTGTTGCGGAGAGGCTGGGAAGGTACGCGTGTGTGTCGGGCCGCCCCGCCCCGCCCCGCCCTTCCGTGTCGCGCAGCCCCCTGTATCTCTGGACAGACGTGTTTATAGTTTGGCGCCATATTTATCGCCCCGCTCGCAGCGCGCGCCCCTCGCGATAATTTCTCCCGCGTATTCCGCGCCGCCGGCTCGGCGCGCGAATTATTTCGGCGCGGAGAAGGGGCTGGGCGGGGCGGGGCGAGGAGTATACAGTGGTTGCACACCTCGTAAACGCCGTGGAGCATCTAGCGCTTTTGTGAAATTCGTATCTGTCTAGTATTTAGCAAAAACTAATTTTTTTCAGAGACTACACAGGTTTTTCTTTAAATTAGAAATTTTCAGAGAAAAAAAAATAAAATAAAATTGGATGACTTTGTTTGGGCCACTAGCCGCGCGTCCTACTGCCGAGTGCGTCGTGCGCGCGGGAAAGCACCGCCGGGGAAAGCTTTCGCGAGGTGCGTGAGGCGGGATGCTTATAAATGACAGAATTTTGCGCTCGCGTTGAAGTTGAAGTTGAAGAAGCTCTCGCGCCCGGATCTGCAGGAGCTTCACCAGTGGCGGCGGCGGCGCTCATGTTTGAAGAAGAATTCGTGGCGTTAAGATACGCGTGGCGTGGCGGGGTGGGACTCGGTTTGGGCGTGGGGGGTGGGCGATGCTTCTCCGAATGACCCCTCCGCATTCGGCACTCTTAGCACCCCAGGTATTATTCAACACGAACACAAACACCCCCTTCGCTCTCGCCCTCCCTCCCTCTATCTCGCTCTCTCTGTTGTGTGCTCTACATCTCGTCGTCCGCCCAAATATCATGAATGCTGTTGAAATTCGAGAGCGCGCGCACGCCCGTCAGGGGAGATAGAGAGTAAGAGAGGGAGAGAGAGAGAGATGTGTAAAAGAGAAAAGGAAAGGTAGATCACAGAGGCGAGCTATGGTCGGAAGATAAAGGGAGAGGAAGAGAAAGAGAGAGGGGGGAAGGAGGAAAAAACGCCGCCCTTCGGTATGCAAATGTAGCGGTGTGTATCGCGGTAAGGCCATCCCGAGCGGATCGCATCGCGGGGTGTGGCGGGGCGGGGCGTTCCGGACGGACTTACGGTGGTGGACGGGCCGGGGCGGGCTGGGTCGGGGGGTTTGCTTACTTGGCTGTATGACCAGGTATACGACTGTTGTGCGTACGTGCGGCGTGGTAGGGTGGTCTGCGGGCAGTACATGGGGCGCTCTCTAGTGCAAAGAGGGAGAGAAATAAGGGAGCAAAGGCAAGTGAGGAGAGCGGACCGAGTGTCGACATCGAACCTTTAGCGTGGAGGTGCACGCTTGTCTCTCCAAGGTGAAAAAATATCTTTGTAGATTAATGATGAATTTCGTAAATTTCGAATTATGTCATAGATTTACGACAATCCATTCTTGCTTGTGTGATTAAACCTCAAGTCGGTGTGTAGTGCTTGTAATTTTATTGTATTTGTAATTTTTATCTTACAACAGCACTTCTTGGAAAATTTTCCCGTTTACCTACAACTATTTTTCACGTTGATTCGGTTTGCTTCATAGGATTAGTTACGATGCCAATGGCTGATTTGTAAGATTTCAAAGGATTTTTTTCTGAGTTGCAAATTATTTTTTAATATCTTTGAGTGATAAAACCGTTAAGCATTACGTGTCAGCCACAATCGTTCTCAATGTTTGTATACAGTGCAGCCCTACATTTACTGAGAAATAACAGTCTATCGACAATAAGCGTCCGCCAAGGTTTTTGGTTTTATCTCTAAGTTTACGGTAGGGGGCTTTTGTTGGGCCTGTGGAAGCTACTCTGAAATTTTTGTACACCTCGTAATTCAGGAAAATTCAGAAAAGAAACCTATATTAAAAAAAAAAAAAAAAAAAAAAAAAAAAACATTAAAATTCAGAAAAAATGAAAATTCAGGAAAATTTAGAAAAATTTAAGTGAAATTGAAGAAAAAATTCAGAAAAATTCTACGAAAATTCACGAAATTCACAAAAATTCACAAAATGTCGTGTACAACAGAATTCGGAGTTGTTTCCCCCTCGGGCTGCCCGCTCGACAGCCGCGCCTCCGCGTTGCCTACCGGCCGGGCGGCCGGGCGCCGCGGCGCCTCGAGCGTCACGCGTGACGCCGCCGTTATGGCGCCGTTTATATCGGCGGCGACGCGTGACGGCCGCCGCTGCGCCGCTCGCAAAACACAATCCGACGCGGCGCATCTGAATTTATACCTTTTTTGTCCTTGTGCTGCTCATTTTATCTCGCGCTTTACAGCGGCGGTGTGGCGGGGCGGGGCAGGGCGGGGCGGGGCGTCCCATTTTGGGAATGACCTGCCCGCCGCCCCGAGCCGCCCCGCCCTGTGTCCGCCTGCCTGCCTGGTGGCGGGCCGCCGGGGCCGGTGTGTTTGCTGGTGGAGGTGGAAGTTCCTCGACACTTATTTATTTCGTAATAAAAAGTGAAGAGTAACGCCCGCACGCGTAAAAATCGCGGACCGTCCCCCCCTCCCCCAACTCCCTTCAACCTATCTCCCTCTTGCCCGCCATCAACCCCTTGTCTGGCCTCTGTGTGTGGGTGCGTGCGTGGGAGCGAAAAAGAGAGAGAGAGAGAGCGTGTGTTTGTGAGGCGGGGTGTGGTCAGGTTGGACCTGACGCAGCGTGGCGTGGCGTGGCGCGGGGTGCAGCATAATCACTACGTGAGCCCCCTCGCCCCGCCCGCAGTAATGGATCCATTTCATTAATAAAACACGCGGCTTCGCCATAAAGACGTGTCCTTTTTATTTTTCGGGGGTGCAAGCAGGCAGCTGCGGGGCGGGAGTAGCGGCAGTGGGAGGAGAGTGTGGCGTCCGCGCTCGGGGGTAGAGCAGGAGCAGGAAGAGGGCGTTTAGCGGGCGGGCGCCGCGCGGACCGTACCGTTCCGTGGCGTTATGGCTGCGCTGAATAAAAGTTTTTGAAATGTAGTTTGAAGGCATCAGGTGAGGTGGGGCGGGGCGGGGTGGGGCGTGGCGGCCCAGCCGAGCCTGAAGCGCCGATAAGCCCCGCCCCGCCGCGCCCCCCCTGGCCCCGGCCCCGCTCCACGGGGGCGAGTTGACGCAAATGAGGTGGCGAAAGCTTGCGGCCAGTAATTCGCGCGGGGACCACAAATTGTGATTTCTTTTTATTTGGGCGCGGATAACGGCCGCAGCCGGGGTTAGGGGGTTGGAGTTGAGGCGGTGTGGGTGGGGGGGGGGGGGGCGGACACGGTCAGGCTATATCGGAGGTGGGGAGGGAGGGGGCGTTCATGACACCGGCCACTCCTCGGCCGCCGGAAAATGTGCGTCTTTTTAATGGTTCAGCAGAAAGGTTTGCGCTGCGGGCCGACGCCCGGTCCCTCCCCAGCCGCCGCACCGCTCCGCCCCCGCGCGTAATGGAATGCGTGTGTTTGGCGCTCCGGAGTGACTTCCGGTGCGAGGAAGGTGGTGGTGGCGGAGGAGGAGGAGGAGGTGGAGGAGTAGGAGAGGAACGAAATAACTGCCAGGGCGATCGGACTCGGCACAGTAAGACACCTCCATAACGTCGAGCTGCTCTCCTTTCCCCGCTCTCCCTCCCTGCTTCCCCCCCTTTCTCTCTCTCTCTCTCTTTGTTTCTCTCTTCCTCTCTGACCGAGATCGGGCTCTGGACTTGAACCAACCTCCGCAGCGTTGCGACGCGTTTGCGTTATTTCGTTACGGCCGGACCACGTCGCGCGCACAACACTGCGGCGGTCATTATGATGAATATTGGAGGGCGAGGAAAGAATAACGGCCTGTTGGGGACGGGGTGGGGTGGGGGCGTTTTGCATCTTTAAACCGGATGGCGCCATCACGTATAGTTTGACGCTGCTGCTCTCCGGTGATATCACGATTTTATGCTCCTCCCAGGACCCGGTCAGCTCGCCTCGTCCTGACCCGCCTTTCTGCACCCCGCCTCGCTCCGCCCCGCCTCGCCCCGCCTCGCCCCGCCTCGCCCCGACCCGCCCCGCCCCGCCCCGTGACTGCGGTGCGCCTCTCTCACCGTACAGTCACTCTTGCCCTCGGGTGGCGGTGGTGGTTGTCGCGCGCGTAAGTTGGGCGCTACTGTCGGGAGTCCGGGGCGGGGCTGGGCGGGGCGGGGAAGGGATTCCCCCGGGGGATTGATCATGACCGGGGCGGGCAGGGCAGCAAGGGGTGTGGGGCGATGATCCTGCCTCACCCCCTAAAGTCCTAAATGCTTCCCCGCCTTATTCCAATTCGCACCTTCTCTTCGAGCCGAATATTCACAAGTTGCTTCTGCCCAGCGCGGCCCGCCGCCCGCCCCGGTGCCTTGTTATTTAGTCCCCCCCTCTCCCCTCATCTAATAACTTGGTCTCCCTTAATTCGCTGCTTGCCGGCTGCTGCTGTTGCTGTTGGCCTGGCTGGCTGGCTGGCTGCCTGCCTGCCTGCCTGCCGGGCTGCGCGGCGCGGGCCTACACCACCGCGTCGGTCAGACTTCTGTTGCTACAAACCGCAAAAGGCTAAGCAATCGGAGTGACAAAAGGCGACGAAGAAAGCAACTTTAAAAAAAAAGAAAAGAAATGACAGAAAGGGAAATTGAACTTGAAAAACAACCTGAAAAAATATTACAGAAACAAAACAAGAAAAAAAAACACTGGCTGTTTGCTTCCGGGGATCCGAACCTATCGCCGTGTCATATTCGCCGCGCTCTTTGTGTGCGTCCTCGCGCCGCCGTAATAAGCCCCGCGGACATTGCTCCATTTTATTTCTTTTTATTTTGCTTCTCTCCCTTTCTCTCCCTCCTCTCACTCTGTCTTACTGACTCATTCCCTCTCACTCTTAGACAATAGGCCGGCGGTGTATATCTCGGTGTGACGTCATTCCCGAAAGTATAAAACGCCGCGGCAGAATACTTGGCAGGATAATGCCCGCCCGGCCCCGGCCCGGGGTTGGGGTATAAAAGTGGGCGGGATTGGGGGATGACCCAATCGCCCTGGGAGGTGATGCCCCCCACCCCCCGCCCCCTCACCCCCTCCCCGCTACGCCCGTCGAGACCGAGACCCGCAAGGAAATTTGCAATAAAGTTAGATCGCCAAGCTTCTTTTCCTTCTCTCTTTTCCCTTTTTTTTTTACGTTTTACCAGTGTGTTCATTTTCATTTCTCGTCGTTGCGGTATGGGTTTAGTTCGGGCGTGCGCGAGTTGATGAGGGGCAAGATGGCGGTCGGGGGATGAAACAAAAAAAAATAAAAAGGAAGCGACAAGGAATGGGGTTTGAGGGGGGCGGGAGAGGAGGGTCAAGGGGGCGTCGTTTCCGCGGACAGGAAAGTTTTCAAGGGAGCAAGGCGGTGCGGCGCAGCTGCCGGCGGGAGGGAGAGGGGGTGGTTTCAGGTCCGGAGGGGGATCATTGGTAGGGATCTTAGGAGCAAGGCAGGGCGGGATCGGTTCTCGTGGCCAGACTAGTGTGGAAAATGGTAAATATGCCGTTTTCGCCATAAGTGTATTGGCCGCGGCCGCGAGGGGTTCCCAAACTCGGAAAAAATTGTGTACACCCGGATTATCCAAAAGTGATGATTAACAGGCATAACTTTGCGATGATGTGGTGATTACGTGGTGTTAACCTGGTGGTTAGCAGGTGATTATCAACATTTGTGTACTCCTGATTATCACAATTGGGCACCTCTCCATATTGGCTGTGCCAGAAGTTTTTGACTCGATTTTCGTGTGGCGTGGCCGGCCGTGCATGGCTGACTTCGACTATCGGAATTGCTGCTGCCGGTGGCGGGAAAGGCGGACGGGAAAAAGTACAGGGTGACGGGGATGCCGCGTGTCTGTTTGCCGCGAAGTCAGGCCACGCCCCACCACGCCACGCCCCACCGCGCCACGACGCCCCGCCACGCCCGGCGAGACGCGTCGCCCGCGGCGTTAATAAAGCATGTGTCTGGTGACGCGGATTTCTGCGACGACGACGCGCTGTTCCGCCGCATATGCAAGAATATTTTGTATGTTCCCGCTCAAAATTTTTGTTATACACTCTTAACTTCTTACAAAGAAAATTCCTTGTATTACAAAGAATTCTGTGCAACCGTAATACAAAGCCACTACAAAGCAAAATTTTCTTTGTAATACAAAGAAAATTCCTTGTAGTACAAAGGAAAACTCTTTGTAATACAAGGATTTTTCTTGTATATTACGGTTGCACATAATTCTTTGTATTCTACGAAAAAATTCTTTGTAGAAAGTTTAGAGTGTAGCTTTTATATTTCACAACAGCAAGTATGACTTAAAATCTAGGCGATATGCGACAACCTATTTTTTCCTTTTTTTTTTGGGGGGGGGGGGGAGGGGCGATATTTGTATGAAGACCTTATTGTTGGATAAGTAATCACAGCTGCACTACGGTTCGTGTTAAAAAGTCGCCCGCACTGCCAGCAGCATCTCCCACCTTGGATCATAATCACCCGCTTAATAGGCTGGAGGAGTTGCAGGGGATAGTGCGCTGCTGCTCCGTTCGCCGCGGCCGCCGCCCTTTCGTCACTAAGCAGGATAGCCTTACCTCTCTCTTTCTCTCTCTTAAATTACCCTCTCAAATTAACCCCAGCTCTTGTCTCGCCCGCACTTTTTTCTCCTCCCACTCCCGTTCTCTCTTCAGGCCCCACCCCGCCAAGCCGCGACGCGGCGCCGCACTTCTCGAATTTTATTCCCGTCCTTGTTCCTTTCCCTTGTTTGACTCGGGGTTGTCCTTTTCGCTTAATTATTCTGGCCGTCCACGATTACCATTCAGCCGGCGATGCCCGCCCCGCCTCGCCTCGCCCCGCACCGCCCCGCCCCGCCCCGCCATGGTGACACGGTGTTGTGTAAATGTGCGGGGGGCTGCCCCGCCCCCACCGCGGAGCAGTCCTCGAGGAGGCACTACTTGTGCATGGTCAGTATACGGCGCTCTCTGCGTTTTGCTGTTTTTTTTCCCCTTTCATTTTTTTTCTTCTTCTTTTAATCCAAGAAGGCTTTTGCCACAGTAAGGACCCCCTCCCCACTCGGCTGCGCCGTGTCCGCCCGAGTGCCTCTGTGCGCCACCGCGCCCCGCCCCGCCCCGCCCCGCCCCGGCCAGGCTAGCCCTGTCTCAGTCGCTCCGCGGCGAACCGCGAGCTGAGCGGGGGTGTCAAACGTAGCATTGAGGGCGTAGGGCGGGGCGGGGCGGGGCGGGGCGGGGCGGGGCGCCAACTGGCTGGCAAGTGGCGGGCGCGGTCGGCCACTTCACTTCTGTCTCTTTCCTTTTCTCTGCGGTGTTATAGTATTTTGCTGCGGCGTCCCTTCCTCCTTGGCCCCTTCTCTTGCTCTTTCTCTCGTTTCCTGTCTCTCTTTCTCCCTCGCTCTGCGCCTCAATGTCTTTCCGCCTCCCTCTACCCGCGGCTCTGCTGCTTCTTCTTCTAGTCTCAGATCAAACAAGAAAAGAAGTAATGAAGTCGGCTCTGAATTGGCAACACGTGGCCGCCCGAGCCGCTAATCGCGAAATAAAGGGGTTGCCGTTCAAAGAAAAGAAGAAAGTAAGGAGTCCTTGCCCTGCGGGGCATCAGGGCGGGGCTTGCCGGGGCGGAGAGGACCGGGTTGGTTTGACTTGGCGGTGGAGAGTTGATGACAGACCTCGCCTCACGCACGAGCACTTATTGCGGTTTCGAGCAAGAGCAATAAACGCCTTCTTATTTTACACGCTATCTTTCATGGCTCAGCTCTCTGTAGTGTGCGGCTGTCACTATCGGTAACTGTACCACCCAACATGTCTCCCGGACTCGCGACGACGCCTCAAGATAGTCCGCACAACTTCTCTAAAAGCGAGATATTTTTTTTCTTTTTTACTTTAAGGCTGAGTAAGGGTAGATTACCATGACGTATTATCTTCCTGGTTTCAACCTCCTATCCATCCGCAGGACCCGCGCTCCTCATTTAAATGGGCTAAGTGCCTCGCCCGGGCCGGCGCCGGGCCCGAGCCGAGCGCCTGTCTCGGAAGGGTTAAATAATAAGGTTCGATATCCTCCTGGGACAGATCGGGGCCCCGGATAAAAGTTTGGCCGAAAAATGAGATGGTGACAAGCGGCCTCCAAAGGGACGACGGCGACGGTGGCGAACTCGGTGCGGGGAGCGAGCGGGGAGACGGAGAGAGGAAGGGTTGGAGGGAGAGCGAGAGAGAGGGAAAAAAAAGACGAAGTGGAGATGATAAAAATGCAGGGCAGCGAAAGGGTAAGGGATTAAATTGGCCGTCGCGCTCCTAATAGGCTTCTCGTTTCGTGAGACAGGAGTTAAATGATATCGCCTCAGCCTCAAGTCGTCTTCCCTTTCTCTCTTTCTCTCGTCCAAATATTTATTGGAGACTCTTTCTCCCCCCCTCCCCCTCCCTTTTTTTTCCGCTGGTCTCCGCGCCCCTCTCTTGTCCGTAATTGCGGCCAACTTTTGTCAAAGGCTTTGGGCTTTGGGCATTTTCGCGGGCTTTTCACTTTCCACGTCTTGTCGGGATTATTCTGTAGCGGGTGGACCCACTTACCTGCTCCGAACAAGCAGAGGCCTGCTTGCTCGCATTGCAGCAAGTGACCTCTGATAATTACTTTAAGCCATCTTAGCATTGCTGCTCAGTTAACGTAAAATCTTTTCATACCCGTTCAATTATTTTTTCTTCAATATTTCAGTATTTGTTTACTCTTTTAAATTGACAAGTGATATCTACATCTTTGTCCTCACCCTCCGCTTTACTGCGAGGAAGAAGGATGCACAGAGAAAACTGTTCCGTTTATTTATAATGGATTCAAAATATTATAGAATTTTTCTACAGCATAAATGGAATTCAATTGAGTCAAAAGGAAAATTCCCCCAGAATAAAGAAGAACCCTTTACAGGTAAACGTAAATTTTCCATCATATCTTACATTGATAAAATTTTCATTGATCTAAGGCATTTACCATTAATTCAAGTGAACCATTTTCTGGTTGTGTGTCTGTCAAGTACGTGAGTCGTCCTCGCCAGCCAGGTGTGTTTGTTGGGCGGGTATTTGACCTCACGGCGCCTCGGCACACAGCAGCACACAGCCCTCCTGGACTCGGTCGGCCCTGCCCTGGGGAGCAGGGGCGGGGCGGGGCGGGCCCACGAATGTATCACATAGTAACGCTTGTGTCGGGTGGTCGTTGCGAGTACTGTCACGTGGGGCGGATCGCGTTACGTGGCGGGGCGTGGCGCTGCCGGGGCCGTCCGGATCCCCTCCAGTAGCAGCGGCAGCAGTGTGGCGCGGGGACGCGGCCGCACCAGGCGCTGTGACCACATTGTGATCACAACGCATCACTGCGCGGTCCAAACCGTGCTGTCCTGTCCAGTCCGGTCCGGTGCACGTGCACAAGCTTGTCAGCAACCGGAAATTCAATACGTAAAGATTTGAAACTTTGGTTAGGAAAAAAAAAAGAAAAAAAACTGTAAGGCTTCTGTTAGGGTCCGAATGTTATGTTTTCTTCATTCATTCTTGGTGTTGGTTCATTATGGCCGCAACCGATCTTGTCAAGTCAATTCACAAAAAAAAATACTCCGAAAAATTAGATTTTTTTATCTTTAAAACCATGGCGCACATTTTGTTTGAAACCTGACGCCGCGTATTTTCTTCTCAATAGTGTCGAATAATTTTATAATTTTAAGAATGAAATAAATATTTTTTCACGTCGATATCCGCGGGGTAGTGGCGCTTTGCCACTCCACGCCGCGCCACGCCGCGCTCTGGCGCGGCAGCCCAGCCCTCTCGAGCGCGCGGGGTGGGGGGCGGCGCGGCGGTCCTCGCCGAGGCGTCCTGGCGGAAGCTCTCCTTTTGGCGTTTGAGGCGGAATTGGCAACCGAATAAATCGCGGGCGCGCCTGGCGCCGCGTTGCGTCGGGTCGTGTCGGGCGCCTTTGATTCTCTCTCAAACGGGCGCGCGCGACTTGTGACCCCACATCTCGTCGCTAATGCGATTTTAATGTGCGGCTCGCGGGGCGCGGCGGGGCGGGGCGGGGCGGGGCGTGCCTTTGGCGCCCCGCATGGCATATCCACGCTGATTGCTCGGGACCTGCCGCCTTGCTTGGTGGAGGAGCCATGTCAGAAGCTCACACGCCACAGCAATTAATATTTGTTTTACCCAAATATAATTATTTTATTTATTTGAAAAAAATGAAAGAAATAACAACGTTCCTCTGTTTTTACTTTCTTTCTTTTCCGAGAATATTTGAGCGCATATGGTTTCCGCCGCTCTCTGCTCGGGCCGACCACCACGCCTCTCCCCGACCCCTTTAGGCCCCAGCAGCCCGGGCCGGCCGGGGCCAGTTTACAGCATCAGACGGCATCACGTAATCTCCCCAAGAATGTCTCATCAAATAGTATGGGCGCCCCCGCTCCTCCTCCTGCACCCCTCTTGTCTCGTCCCCTCCCCCCAGCCCCCCGCTTCCCCGATGCGCCGCCGCCGTCGCCCGCCGGTTCGCTGAGGCGTAAGTGAACGCGAATGTACTGCGCCATGAATAGGGGTTGAAATGGGGTCGGGTGTCGGACTGTACTATAGAAACACCGCGGATATTCCTCAGCTATCGGCACATGCGGAGGGGGCAACCTCATGTTTCGTTTGATTTGGACACACGATTCCCGAAATACTTTATTTCCAATGATTCCCGCTATTTTGTATTGATTTCGTATGGTTTCTACTGGCAGAAAAAAGCTTATTTTGACTCATTAATGCTGAATCTGTGTTACGCCCGCTAAGCTTTGTTGAACCTTTTTATTGACTTAGATTGAGTTTCATCCCAATGATAATATTCCTAAATACACGATTCCCAATATTTTTGCCCCCTAGGACACATGCAAGAGTATAATATTTGTGTGTGTGTATGTGTGTGTTCTAGTTGCCAAAGCGGTTACATGTCTTAGTTTTCTTTAAAAAAAAAAAAAAAAAAAAGAAACGCATGTACCAGTCTGCAGTGTAGAGGCCAGGCGATTGAGTCGAGGGGCGGGGGTGGGGGTGGCGGGCGCAAAGGCATATGTACGACAAGGACGCACACACACACACACACACACACACACACACGATGGGCCACGCCCGCCCCGGGCTCGGACCGCAATTTGAATTGTTCCTTGACTTGCCATAAATTACTGGAAGGGGGTAGTAGCGAGAGTACGCGCGGGGGTGGAAAAAAAATTGTTCTCGGCGTTCTCCGTTGCTCCCCCCCCTCCCCCTTTTCCTCTCGGGCCGGCGTATCTTGCACTGCCGCCGCTGTGTGAACAATCGCACTGCCAACATATTCGCAGGCAGTGGCTTGTCTCAAATTGAGTAAGGCGTGAAATGGGTGCGCGGGCGCGACCCTCTCTAGTGTGTGGCTGTGTGCGTCTGAGCGTGTGTGCGTCATCTGTGTGTGTGTGTGTGTGGAGGGAGGGGGGCAGCAGGGTAGGTATGGTGGTAGCCCTGGTGGCGAGCGGCCGGGGCGAGCAGAAACGCCAGCACAAAAATTATCCCCCCCTCCCCCCCACATCGGAAACCCGCAAAGTTTTGTGCGATATATGTACTTTTATTTCGGGTTTCCGATACATATACATGCGCGTTGGTCAAGGGGTCGTCGCAACTCCAATATTCCTTCGTACACGGTACTGATATTACACCAATATTACTTCAATATTACCGATAATACCTTCATATTACATCGATATTACTCATATTTTTCTCAATATTCTATCAATATTACCTATATATCACTAACAACATTACCTCAATATTACAGTATTACTCTGATATTACTAATAATACCAATATTTCCTCCGTAAAAGGCTAAAGGCAGTTGACGACCCCTCGGCGCGGGTCTGGACGTTGGGGAGATTGACTGAACTATAGAGGAGACTGACGTATAATGTCGCGGGGTTGGTTTTGTCGGTGGCCTGCTGGTTGGCCCTTCTCCCCGCCCCGCCGGACCCGGTCCGGCCGTCCCCCTTTTCGAAAAACAAATGGCCGGGCTGTGCCCGCGTGCCCGTGCCGCCGCCGCTAGGAGGCGCCAGTGTTTGTTGTCGTTGGGTTTTGTGGCATCTGCACCTTGTGCCTGACAGTAATCAGAGTACGTTACGTGTGGGGTCTGGAGCAGGGCGGTGCTGGCCTGGCCCAGCCTCACCAGCAGCCCCTTTCTTCTCTCTCTCTCTCACTCTCACACCCGTACACACACACACGTGCTCGCTCGCTCGCTCGCTCGCTCACTCACGCACACACACGCACGCACACACACACTCGGGCAGAAGGGGCTGCGCGACACCCCGTTAGTTTTGGGGCCGGGATGATAATGAAGCAGACAAATGGAAGTGATTTGGGCGGCGCTCGGTGCGTTTGACAGTGTAGGGCCCTTCATTGGGGGCGGGGCGGGGCGGGGCGGGGCTTGTGGGGCGTCCTCTAGGAAGGGAGGAGAAGGGGATGCCGTCACCACTCGCACACACACACACACACACATACACACACACTGGCACATTGTTTTAAGAGTTTGCTTTATCTGGAAGCCCTGCTGCTAGCCGCCCAGTCCCGGCCAGAACAAATAAAAGAGGGAATTCTTAATTTGGGGCAATTATTCCTGCACATACACACACACACGCGCGCGCACAGTCTCTCTCTCTCGGCCGGCCATGCGATGTGTTAAATTTGAATATATCGCCCCACACATGGCCTGATTTTGTGGACACTTGGACTCCCCAAGGGCGTGGTGTGGGGGGGGCGGGGGCGGGTCCTGCCTCACCTCGGGTCGCCGGCGTGCGCGGTGCGTCCGCAGGTGAGGCGGGGCTGACCTGGGCCGAGCAGGCTAATCTCATTCCGGAGGTCTTTTCATTTGGTGCCTTATTTGATTGTGCCGAGATGCGGCGGCGAGGTCCCTCTGTGTGTCACCCCGGCCCGCATAGGGCCATGGCAGCAGCAGCAGCAGCGTTTTATGTGTCCCGCACGCCGGGCTTGTCCGTCAGCCACGTCTCCATCCGGCGGCAGGGCAGGGCAGGGCAGGGCAGGGCAGGGAGGGCATGAGGAAGAGTGGGTCCCAAACTCTCGTCCGTACTTTATAACGGCGTCCTCGGGGACCGGCTCGGCTCGGGCCGGCTCGGGTCGGCGGGCGGGTCGGGTCGGCAGCACGGTATGTGTGGCGCTGGTGATCTGGTCGCCCCGTCCCCCGTCCCGGCGGGCACTCTCATCTCTCTTTCGCTCGCTCTTTCTCCCCCTCTCTTTCTTTCTCTCCCTCCCTCTCACTTCACCCGACCTCTTCTTCCTCCTTTCACGACTCTCCTTCGTTTTCTTTTCCCTTATTCCTCTCTTTCTCTCCTTTCCTGTTCGCACTCTTCTTCCTTCTCTCTCACAAGTCTCCTTCGTTCTCTCCCCCCCCCCCTCCCCTTTGCTCTCTCTCTCTCTATCTCTGTCTCTCGCTTTCCTTATCACTCTCTATCCTTATCTCTCACCATCCCCCACGCGCTCAGCCCCGCGCGCCTGCCGTGCCGCACCAGGCAGGCCCCGCGCCCGCTGCTCGCCAATATGGTATTCCGGTTTTATTAATTCGGTTTTCTTTGAGGCGATGCTGCCCTCTGTCTGTCTGTAGCTCTCTCTCTCTCTCGCTCTCTGTATCCCTCTTTCCGTTTGTAGTCCGAGCCGACGAGAACACATTCGCGCGCACACACACACACACACACACACACACACAAGCGCGCGCCCTGCTCGCCATCGAGCTGTAGTGCAAATTAATTCACTTTGCGTAGAAAAGTGCTTAGGGCGGGGCGGTGGAGTCGGACCGGCCCCGAGCCCCTGCCCTGCGCCGCGTCTGATTCCGAAGAGCGAACTCCTCGCTCCGTCTCTCTCGCACTCATGGGGTGCGCCGCATAGGTGCGAGAGAGACAGAGCGAGGAGAGCGCTCCTCGGAATCAGTCTCCTGGCCCCCCGCGCCGCGCGCCGCGCCGTACGCAAGAGGAGCAATAGTAGTTGCGCTGCCGCCGCCGCGCGCCGGGCCCGTCCACCTGGCGCGGGGCGCGCGGCCCGGGAGGAGGACGAGGAAGGTCGGGTTGTCAATGAGCAGCTAACTGCTGCAATTACCGACTGATTCGATTAGCGTCAAAGAGATTTTGCGCGCGGTGGGGCGAGGCACGGGGCAGGGCAGGGCGCCGCGGCCCGCGCTCGAGTAGTCGACTGCTCTGCCCGTGTCGTGCGCCCGAGATTGCCGCGGCCTGGGGCCCAGGGGCCGCAGCATCGGGCGTATAATCGACAGTTTCTTTTCCTATGTGGCTGCTGCTGTATCGCAGTGATACCGTAAAAGGGTCGCCGTTCATTTTACATTTCAAAAAATAAATTTTTGTAAA
Source organism: Frankliniella fusca (assembly GCA_029379305.1). NCBI lineage: Eukaryota > Metazoa > Arthropoda > Insecta > Thysanoptera > Thripidae > Frankliniella > Frankliniella fusca. The sequence goes on from JAHWGI010001444.1 coordinate 391,845, forward strand.
AAAAAAAAAAAAAAAAAAAAAAAAAATGTTTGCTTTTATATGTCTACTTTTAATAATGTCGAATTTTCATTGCGTTTTGCGTATTAGTACTTAATCTTGTAGAATCTGGCAGAAATGAGTCGTGACTACAAGGAGCTAGTGAGTTAATTTAAAAACTTTTTTCCTTTTTGATTTTTCCTTGGTTTGCTATGCATATTGCCAAGCCAGGCGGGCACTAACCACACCCCCGCACCGCCGCGGCTCCCGCTCGCACCGCCACCTTGAATGAAATTCTGTCCTCAAACCGTTTATTTATTTAATTTGTCTTTGTCTCCCTCTTTCTCCTGTCAGCCCCGGGCGATTAATTCCCACAGGATTCCCTCCCACGGCACACACACGACTAATTCTTAATTCAACCCTTTAGCTTTCTCCACCCCTCTTTTCGCTTCTTCTCTTCCTCTCTCTCTCTCCCTCTCCCTCTCTCTTTCTCTAGCCCTCCCTCCCTCCCTCCTCCTCCTTCGCCGCTTCCCTTCCGGCTGCCTCTTGCTCTTCCATCGTTTCCCCTTTTCTCTTCTAGCCACCATACTCCTCTCTCTCTCTCTCTCTCTCTCTCTCTCTCTCTCTCTCTCTCTCTCTCTCTCTCTCTCTCTCTCTCTCTCTCTCTCTCTCTCTCTCTCTGTGTCTCTCTGTCACTCTCTTTCTGCCTAGGCCGCCAACATACCTCTCCCTTCTTCCCCTTTCTCTCTCCCTCTGATTTCTCTCAATTTCCTCCGCAAATCTATTCTTATTATTCTGGGGCGAGCCCTTTCGTTAGTGCCACGCTACGCCACGCCCCTCATGTGTGGAGGAAGGAATATTTTGGCAAATGCCGGTGCGGATCATTTATATTAATGCAGACGATCATTTGGGAGGGCGGGGCGGAGCAGGGTGGGGTTGCACAGGGGAACGGCTGGAGTCGCGGGCCTGACGGCCCCATGGCAGCTCCACGCCCGGCTTCACAATAATAAAGTAACACCCCCGAACCCTTTACCAATATTTTAAGAAAAAAAGAAATGAAAGAGCATAATAAGTTGTAGAGGTTGCTGCGATTGAGTCACTTTTAGTCGATGCTTTTAGTTCGTGGTGCGTGCCGACAGGAAAGCATACAAGGTATAAAGGTGGTTCATTATTGAATGTGGTCTTCAAACTCGAGTGTTGTAGAGTATTGCACTAAAAAGGTGCGAGAGCAATGCGGTCCTATGCTGTTGGAAGTCTTTGACCAAGTATGTCCTTGAGATGTATGTGAAGGACACCTTGTATGTAGGGTGTCTAACTCACATGGGTCTCTGCGGGTCTTGCAAATATTTTACTGTAGACTGTACGTCCGCGTTGGTCCCAAACTTGTTATTGCAGTACTGCACTCTACTTTTTGCAGAGTACCAGCGGCGCGCGTTCCCACCAGGGCCCCCTTATCACTTATCACGGGGTCCAGCAGCGTGCCTCACCGCGCCCGCTCGCCGCACACGCGATTCCGAATCCACCAATCATCATTGCCACCTTCATCTTAGGCTCGAGGGGAAAGGGGGGGGAGGGGGGGAGGGAAGGGCTTCGGACAGGGCAGCAGGGCCTTGTCTCTTTTCCCTCGCAAGTCATGCTGGCGGCGGCATGCGAGCCCCCATTAGCTTTGAGAGAGAGAGAGAGAGAGAGAGAGAGAGAGAGAGAGAGAGAGAGAGAGAGAGAGAGAGAGTAAAGTGAGGGAGGAAAGAGAAAGGGAGCATTGGGAGAGGGAGGCGAAAGACAATCGGGGTGTATCCGAAGCAAATTACGTGCAGGGCTGGGGTCCACCGGGCCGCCGGGCCGGGCAGTTTGCGCGATGTAAGTGACACCCCTCTGTACGCACTTTGCCACGAGCTGCGGGCCTTCACACGCGCGCACACACACACACACACACACACACACACACGCATGCACACGCACGCATCGCCACCCGCACGTGCGGTCCGCGCACGCGTTTCGCGTGTTGTGTGCTGCGTGTGTGAGCCACTCCAGCTTCATTAGGAATTTTTTTCCAACTTTTTTTTTCCTCTCCCGCGTTTTTTTTGCCTTTTTTTTTACGATTGTGCGTGTAATTAGTCCACGTCTACACGATCCAATGGATTCGAAACAATGATAACCCGTGTTGATGCGTGTGCGTGCTCTCCCCGGTTCTTTTGTGTGACGTAATTCGACTCAAATTACCCTTTCCCGTTTTTTTCTCTCCTGTTTTTCGCATGGGTGTTTTGTTTGGTTATCACACGAGTCCAATTCTGCGGGAACGTGAAGGCTGCTGTCAAAATCCCTCGGTGCGTGCGCGTGTGTGTGTGCATGCGTGGGTGGCACTACATCTGGGTGGCCCACACTCTAAATCTTCTACAAAGATTTTTTTTTTCGTATTTTACAAAGAATTCTGTGCAACCGCAACATACAGGAAATTTACTTGCTTCACAGAAACTTTTGTTGGTATTACAAAGTTTTTTCTTTGTATATTACAAAGAAAATTTGGTTTTGCATCACGCTTGCACAGAATTCTTCACTGAAAATCTACGAGTCATAATTCTCGCCCCCATACGAGTGAGAATTTGAGGGCAATTTTATTACTCTCTGGAGAGTAAGAATTTTTTTCCTCGCCCTTTATGAGAAAGAATTTTGAGACCTCGCCCAAATAAAGTGAGAATTCGTGCTCAAATTAAGTGAGGTTAAAAAATCCTTACTCAAATAGAGCGAGGCTCAAAAATGTCTCGCTCGAAAAGAGTGAGGTTAAAAATTCTCACTCTAATTTAGTATGGAAAAGTGTCCGCTCCCATTTTGGGCGAGAAATTGGATTCCAGGATTTGCAGTGTTTGTGATAAAAGAATTTGTTTTGTACGAATTTTAGAGTGCAGGGTCCTCTTCGTGGGTCATGCTTTTCCATTTTTATCGTTGCGGGAAAAGTGACAGTACTGTATAGGAGAAAATTGGTGACATTGAAAATGTACGTTTCCTCGGGGGAATGCTCAAAGCCTTAAGCTATGTGGTTTGTTTTGTTGTTGTGTACATTTTATTCGTGATGAGCCGTGACGTCACGACTCGGCGGCGCCGTGGCGTGTTCGACGGCCGCTAGCAGTCTTATCGCGCGCCTTTTCGCTTTCCGCTCCGCTTCATCCGTCATTGCGCCGACGGTTTCTTCTTTCTCTCTCTCTTTCATTTTTATTTTTGTTTTTCGTGACGAGACGACACGCGCGCGTCCCTTTCCTTTGTTTTATTCTAATTAGTGTGTGCGTGTGCGCACCTGACTGTGTGTGTGTGTGAACGCGAGTGAGAGTGTGTGTGTGAGGTGTAATGGGATTAAGGTAGCCCTGCACGAGAGCTTTTGCTCGCCGCGTCCTCCTGGTACGTTCTGGGTACGTACGTACGGCACGTACTGATTGTGTGATTGTGTCTGTCCCGCAGGTGAGCATGGGAGCCTGGCGATATGGGAGTTGACCGTACACTCCGCCAGTGTGCCTCAGACGATGACTGCGGCACCAATGTGCGGGTAAGATGCGTTTTGCTCGATCGAGCAGCAGCACGAGACGCACCAGCTAAGTAAATGAACAATAAATACAAATTCTGATTTGACAAAAAAAAATATTCCTCGTGCAACAGTTTTCTACAATTTTCTATGAAAGGGGCCTAAGAAATAGGTTTGGTGCAGGGGGAATAAACCTCTGAATTTTAGTGTATAGATTTTTTGAATTATTGTAAATGCACTGTTAAACCAAGTGTGCAACTGTTCAACACCTTTAAGTGCGCAACACCATGTTTTACACGTGAAAGTGTTCAACTCAACAGCCAATAAGCTATTGCAATTGCTCAACTCTACGGCTGTGCACTTGTTATAGTGCGACACAACTAGGAAATAGCTCAGGGATAGGGAGCTCTCTTAACTACTGCCTTCTCAGCTACCACCGCAACGCCGTTGACTCCTCGGGTCCGGACTGGGTCCGGCCCATACCATCCCGACGCATAGACCCCCGGCAGCAGGTAGTCAGCAGCTACCGCCGCAACACCGAGCTACTTCCTACATGTGTCGCACTATAGTGTTCGACACGGCAGTTGTGCACTTGCAAGTGTTCAACTGCGCCTCACGACATTTTCTTAGTTGAACATTTCTAAGTGTATAACTTTCCAATTGAACACTAACAATTGTAAAATTAGCGAGTTAAACACTCGGAATTGTTCAACTGTGGGTTAAACACTTGTACATGTAAAACTGGGAGTTGCACACTTCCAGGTGTTTAGCAGTTGCACGCACTTGGTTTTGCAGTGTGTTTGTTGAATATTTTGCAAATTTCCCCCGAATTTTTCCTGAATGTGCTAAATTTTTTTGGCGATTTTTTTTTCTACATTTTTCTGCATTCCTCTGAACTTTACTGAATTGAGGCGGGTGTGTGCAATCGTACACAAGATTTCATGGTTGTTTTATTGTCCCTCCTCGGTGCGGCGGGTTGGGGGGGCGCAGGGCGCGCCTGCTTTGGCGAGGTGCTAGACGCGCGCCGCCGGGCCGGGCCGGGGTGCCGCCGCGACGCCTCTCCGGCCGGCGCAGGGCGTCGTGCTGCGCCGCTGCTGCTGCCGCGGCCGCGCTGAGGGGCCGAGTGCGCGCGCCGCGCCGCCGGCCGGTCGCGCCCCGCTAGTTGCCGGCGCCGCCGCGGGGCGGCAGCACCGCCCAGCCGCCCCCCGCGCACCCCGCACACCCTGCGCGCCCCTGCTCCCTGCGCCTCTGCGCCGTCGCGCGTCCACCCCCACGGTGACACCGCCGCGCGCGCGCTCTCTCTCTCGCTCTCTCTTTTGCGCATTCCGCCTTTCGCCGGCGCGGCTATCCCTTTCTCTCTCTCCTTCTCTCGCGGGGGGGAGGGGAGGCCCCCGCGGCCCGCCGGGCCCGCCGCTCTGGCTGGTGGGCTGGTGGGGCGGTGGGCGTGGCCGGCCGGGCGATCGCTAACCCTTCTCTTCCCCTCAATCACCTCTATTATCTCTCCCCGTCTCTCTTTCTGTCTCTCTCGCTCTCTCTCTCCTGCTCTCTCTTCGGCGCGCCCTCCGCCGCGACGCTGCGTCCGATTAAAGAGCCGCGTCGTGGCCCGTAACCGTTTGGGTGCGGCGCGGCGGGTGCACCCGCGGAGCCCCCAGATTCAGGAGATAGTTCACTTACTCCTTGTGGCCGAGACCCATGCGTGTAATAAGGACGGAGATACGAAAGCACTCTTCTGAATCTGACGGCAGCAGGACACCTGTTCGGTATCCCCGAGAGTATCCACGTTTATGTCCCTCGGTCGTCCCACTGGTGCCGACTGGTGCCGCTACCTTCTCTCCCGCAATCCGTATGAGTTGGGTAACCCGACCTGCACCCTGTCGCTGCTGATCTGTCCTTCGCTGTTGCTTTATAATGCGGTCAAGACTATAGCTCCACCTCGGTAGCCAACCAAAAAGGACATTGCTCATTGCATTCTGTTGAGATTTTTCCCACAACATAAAATTTGGTATCTGTGCAAATGTGTCGCCGATAGTATAGTGTACGTAGGGGAAAAAGAATGTTTCGCCCCTAAATGACTGGCGCGTGGTGGTCGCGGAGTACACCGCGGGCTTCAGCGGACGCTGTGGGCGTCACCGCCCGGAGATCAATAGCGTCGCGCCCACTGCCCGTCACGCCTTAAAATAGAGGCCATTTTTTTCGCGCGCGCGCTCTATGTGTGTATGTGTGTGTGTGTGTGTGAGAGAGCGAGAGAGAAGCGCTCTGGATCCCCACGCGATTCCTCTTATTTCCCGCGACGCTCCCCGCAGCGCCTCGCCGCTTCCTGTCCCCCGGGCCGGCGCCCCGCCCCGCCCCGCCCCGCCCCGCCCTGCCCCAGCTCCTGGCCCGGCGCTCGCATTTCGTAATAACCTTGTTGTGGCTTTTGAAATCCCCATGTTCATTATAGAAAGCACAAGTTTGCCGCCGGTGGACTCTGCGAAAATATCCTCTTAACGTAAGGAAAAGGAGTAGGGACGGGATGGGGATTGGGACGAGGAAGGGGGGAAGAGGAGGTTTGGTGGCGTGGCAGGTAGACTCCACCGTGTTGCGAAGGAAGGCTGAAGGGAAGGCAAGGCAGGCAGACTAAAAGAAGGCCCTGGTGAAGGTTGGGACCTGACGGGGGGAAAGGTGTCAGAGCGATGAGTAAGAGGAAACGGCGTCGTCAGAACAGGAAAAATGGCGCCTTTTGCTTTTCAGCCGAAAGCGAACATGCCTGACTGTTTGCGATGTCAACTTGACCTCTTACGTCATCAGGACCACGCTACCGACGAACTCTCTAGGCCGCTATGCCCCGCGCCCTGCGCCCCTGCGCTGTATAGGCGGTTTGATAAGTCGCCGACGCTAGGGTAATCAACTTAGGCCGCATTGCACTCGATTGTGGCACCGGGGGGGCCGCCCGCGGCCTATTTATAAATGGCGACTCGACATTTTTCTTTGTAAAGACCGACAGCCGTACGCAGGAAGTGAGCGAGAGAGAGAGAGAGAGAGATAGTGAGGGTGAGTGAGATAGTGAGAGTGAGAAAGATAGAGAGAGCGACCGGCCGAAGGCGTGCGCGTGCGCTCCCGCCGCGTCGGAGTCGGAGACGTGGAAAAATGCGGGGCGCTGCTGGCGTTGGCCGCTCGGGGCGGGGCGGGGCGGGGCGGGGCGGGGCGGGGCGGGGCGGGGCGGGGCGGGGCGGGGCGGGGCGGGGCGGGGCGCGGGGCGGGGCGGGGCGCGGGGCGGCGCCTTGGCTCGGCGCGGCGTGGGGTCTCATATTGTCTTAACTCAATTTAGATTGAGAGGCGGCTATTTTTTCGACCGTCTGCCCGCCCGCTCGCTCGCCCGCCCGCCTGCTCGCTCCCTGTGGACATCGCTAGCCCGGTCGGGGCCTGGAGCGCCAAAAAAAAGTTTTTCCGTGTCAGCGGGGCGGGGCAAGGCGAGGCGGGGCCACTTCGCGCAGCGCGGCAGGAGTTTTGGTATCGTTTTTGTCTCGTTCCATAGGGCCATATTCCTCCTGCCCGCGCACGACCCTCATCTCCCTTCCTGGTGCTGCCCGCCTCTCTCTTCGCGCGGGAGATCGGCAAGCGGCGAGCCCCGCGGGGTGCGGGGTGTTCTCGCTGCTGCTGCGCCTCTGCTGCCAGGGCCGCGCAACCAAGTGTGTGAATGTCATACACTTTGTAAGGGTTGTGGATTTTAAGACGTGAGTGGGTAAAATATTTATCAGAAAAACTGTCGCCTCCGCGGTGTGCGAATGGAAATGGATAGGCCTACGCCTGAAAGGGGTGACATTTTACACGTTCTGATTTCCAGAGCGAACCCCATGTATCGCCTAACACCCAGGTCATTGCTCTGGATTACCTCGACGGCGCGTGTCGTCCATCCATCTCCTCAGTCGGCGTTTAATTCCAGCTGCTGCTGGAGAGACCCTTGCTGCCTCCCCCCCCCCACCCGCCCCGTACCTCTACCTGCACTGGAAGTCAAACATGCCAGTGAGGCCCCCGCCTGCCTGTCTCTCGGGCCGGCAGGGAGGGACCGCTTCAAGACGAAGTGGCGCAGTCCGCACCCCCCCCCCCCACCGCACACACGCACACCTGCCCACACACACATGCACATAAGACGCAGTCTTGCCCTTCAAATTTCACACGAGGCGCAGGCTGAGCGTCGGGTACAAAATAATGACAGTTTTGAATCCTGTGCCGCGCTCCTTTCCTGCCTGTCGTCTGCGCTGCTGCGCTCGCCCTCTCTCTCTCTCTCTCTCTCTCTCTCTCTCTCTCTCTCTCTCTCTCTCTCTCTCTCTCTCTCTCTCTCTCTCTCTCTCTCTCTCTCTCTCTCTCTCTCTCTCTGTCGTGTGTGTATGTGTGTGTGTGTGTGAAGTGTGTGACAGCGAGGCCATGCGGTATGACGACAGTTTGCGGACAAGCCACGCGGAAAGCAACACCAGCAGCAGCAGTGCCAGGCAGCGATCCCCAATTAAAACCGTGCTCACGCACGACTAGTGCTCGAGTCTGCTCAGCCCGCTCTCTCGTCTCAACCCCGCACCCTTTTCTCCCTCACTCTCTCTCTCCCTCGCCTTCACTCTCCCTATGTCTCCCCCTCCATCTCTCTCCCTCCCCTTATAACGTCTATGAGGGAGACGATGAGAGCAGGGCTGGTTGGGGGCAAAGTGACACTCGTTGGAGGTCTATGCAGTAGCATGGCAGTCTCTAACCCTTGTTCTTCGTCTGTGAAGAATACCGCGGGGGACGTGAAGTAAAGGGTACAACTCTAAAATACCGTGACAATAGATTCTTATTCTTATTTGTGTAACTTTTTAAATAAAGTTTTTAAATATTGAATTTTATTGCGTATTTGTTATCGTGCAGGATCGAAGGGGGAAACAGCACTGAAATTTTTATACACCTCGCAATTCAGAAAAATTCATGAAAATTCATTCAAATTTAGGAAAGTTAACAAAACAAAATCTCAAAAATTAGGTCAAATTCAAGCAAAAATTAACATAAAATTCACTACGAATACAAAAAAAGCATCAAGGAAATTCAAAAAAATCACAAAACTTTACAAACTTTGTACACCAAAATTTAGAGTAGTTTCCCCCTAGTGCAGGATACGGAACACACCAATGGGGCTTTCAGGGCTTGGTATTAAAGATCGTTATATGAGAGCCGTTTTTTCCTTCCTTTTTTTTTTCGGTCGGTCCGCTCCGTCCCTTCTCCCATTCTCTCGTCCTCCCTCTGCTGGCTGGAGAGGGCAGTGGGCCAAGGTGCGGGCCGAGAGCGCGAACGAGGTGATGAATACCACGGAGTGGACTTGAAGGACACTCGCAATGTTCATTTTATCGCTATGGCCCTCCTTTTTTTTCCCCCACCCACCTCTCGCTCTTTTTCGCGACCTTTTTCTCTACCCCACTCCCAACCCCAACCCCCCAATCGCATTCCCACTTGGCCGCTGCCCGCACACACAGTCCCAACCGTACCGTCCGGCTAAGGTTTAATTCCATTGTACATTCATCATCCAGCGTTTAATCCGCAATCGCCCCTCATTTCGGCCCCGTAGCACCGTAGGCCCGCCCCGCCCGGGCCCCGCCTCCGCCCCGGCCGCGATCTCTTCCGGCCCATGTCCCGACAGGGCTACCGCGCTGCTGCCGCTACTTTTTCGACGCTGCGCGCGTTTCTTTTTAATAACGAGGCAGAAAAAAAAAGTATGGAAATAAATTAAAAAAGTTGGTTTGATTTAGAACAGATTGGAGTGAACCGACCTGGGAGGTAAAGGTAATGAAATTATCAGAAATGTAATTATCCTGGTCGCCCGCGGGACGGTCTGCGGTCTGCCCCGCGCGGCGCGGCTCGCTCCCGGACCGTTCTTCTTTCGCCTGCTTTTCTTCTTGTCGTTCCTCCTGTTCGCTCTTTACTCTCTGGGCTTACCTGAGCCCCGGCGCCACTGCTTGCCCGGCTGCTGCTGCTGCTGCTGCTTCTGCTCCCAGCTGCGCATCGGATATCACATTTGAAATTTTTTTAAAGGTTCTTTTCGTGTTTTAGATGCAATGTATAATATTGTTTTTTAATCGTTTTTATTATATTTGTTCTCTGTAAAAATGAGATTTGTAGTACGGAACCGATGACGGAAAAGTTCTGTAGTATGATGGGTACGGACGAGTCCCTCCAAGCAGTGTGTTAGTTTTTCCCCTTACGGTACTGCAGAAACTACTCTATACTGCAGAGATTTGATGGGACGTTTCCGTTTTCATAAAGTGCCGAAGTGTACAGAAAATAAAAAAAGCCGGAAATTTGCATACACATTCCTCACAGTGTATCACTGTGAAAAATAGTCGTAAGTTTACGGGAAAATTTTCCACGAGGTGAAGTTGTAAAATTACAATTGCAAATCGTAAAATTACAAGCACTACATATCGGCTTGAAATTCATTCACGAGCAAAAAAGGTCCGTCGTAAATTTACAACATATTTCGTAAATCACGATTTACAAAATTTATCATAAATCTACAAAGATATTTTTCACAGTGATTGCTAAATACATTTTACGTCATATAGTTTTTTCCTTACTTTCTCGTCGGTTACTTTTATAAATTCACTTTTCAAATTCTGCTGCTGCCTCGTGCCCCGCGGCCAGTCACGCGCCCTGTTCGACTCGCACGTGATGGGTTAATCGCTCTGAATGGAATTGATTCAGTGCGGCGCAACAGGTGACCGGTCAGTGCGCCCTGGGGCGTGGCGGGGCGTGGCGGGGGGTCGTCACTGGGCCATGTTCGACCACCGCTTGCGGCTGTATGGGCCTCCGTGCGCTGCGTGATTTACAGCGCGATTTTATGGGCCGAGTCTTCGCAATGATGATATGTTATATTCGATTTTTTTTCCTCCCTTTACATTTCGGTCCCACCGCCGGGCCCAAATGGAATGAAATATGTGTGACTTGTGATTTCACAATAACGTGTGAGCAGGCTATATCCCACAAAAAGTATGGTGATAAATGCGAGAAGAATGCAAGTGTGAAGCGGGTCAACATTTCCTTTCGGAATAGTACAGAACAAAAACTATTTTGAACCAAAAACTTTCTTTTATCTACACGTACACCGCAAGTCCAGTGGTCAGTATGTCAGCATCGCCAGATTCTCAAGTTCCGAGAGTTCACAGTGCGGAGGCGCGCCCTCCCTCTTCCACAGCGGGCCGCATTGAGCCCGAACGTTATTTATGGGCGATCGGGCCCCTCCTCCCTGCTCTCTCTCTCTCTCTCTCTCTCTCTCTCTCTCTCTCTCTCTCTCTCTCTCTCTCTCTCTCTCTCGCTTTCTCTATCCGAGATGCGTCTCCCGTCCTTGTCGCTCGCGCAACAGGTCCCCCTCCGCGGCGGCGAGCCCCGTTTGGGGCGGGTTCGGAGGGGTGCCGATTTGTTGAAGTATCGGCCCGTGGTGGTTGAGCCCCTCTGCCTGGTCTCCTGCCATCACGCCCCGCCCCCACCCATTGTGACAGGTGTTCTTTTCAATATTCCCCCCTTTTTTTCCCTGTTTTCGCGTGCGTTCGCAGGGCTTTTTGATCCGCTGCCTTTTTTTTATGTGACGTGATCTCTTGATTGATGTACGATGGTATGTGGTTTTTTGGGTTCTCAACCATCAGTTCGCAAATAAACCATTCAAATAAAGAGCGTGAAGAAGAAGAAGAAGAAGAAGAAGAAGAAGAAGAAGAAGAAGAAGAAGAAGAAGAAGAAGAAGAAGAAGAAACTATACTTTATTTTCCCTCTGTGCTGCTGGTCTGCTTCGTGTGGAGGATGTATTCGAAAAATCACTATACAGCCCGAAAAAAACATTTATAACACTGAAAGGGAAAAAAAAATCAAAATTAAATCAAGAAGAAAGATTCAGAAAAAATCCGAAAAATCGAGAATAAATTAACTATAAAACGAAGCAAAATTGAAACAAGTCAGAAATGGGGGTAAAAGATCAAAACACATCAAAAAGTGACAGAAATTATCCATGAAAAATCAATAGAAAAATTAAAAGAAAATATATATTGTACACATTTTGTTTGAGTTATTCCCTCCTCCCTCTCTCTGCTTGGCGCCTGTGGAGCGTTGGCGTAGGCACGCCCGCCGCTCAGGGCTGCTGGGCGCGTTGCCTACCCGGGCGTCGTAAGGCGCCGTGGCTGCGCGGACCGCGCCTCCGGTATATTCGCGTCGTGCGATACGCCCGCGGCTGCTGCTTCGCTTGCGACCGGTGAATTTTCCATACACTGTCGTTAAATATTTGACGGCCGAAAAGAAGACCTCTCCCCCCCCCCTCCTTGCCCCTTTCCCCCATCTCCCGCCGCCGATCGTCGTATATACGCCCCTGCTCTCCCGTCGGTTAATAATTCCGCAGGGCGAGCTATGGAGGGGTTCGGCATGCTGAGTGAGCGAGACGTATGCTCTTGGTGGGGCTGCACTGGGCTGGGCGGAGAGAGAGAGAGAGAGAGAGAGAGAGAGAGAGCAGGCGAGACGGACCCTGCTGCTGGTCTCTCTATGACAAATCGTGCTGCAGCGGTTGTTTCTGGCGCAGTATGCTGGTCCGCGGCGGCTTTACGAGCGCCTTGTATCATGCAGGGGGGCCTCGGAGCAGGACACGGTGGAGGGGACGGATGCGCGACAACCTCGCGGACCGAATATTGACGGATTTCCCCCTTTTTTCCCCCTTTCTCGTTTCTCCAGTAACATTGTTAGATTTTCATGCTCGTTGTCGTATCATCTATTTAACTATAAAATTGCCGTGAACTTTGAAGCGGCGCGCTCGGTCCTTCCCTCCCCCTCTGGGCCCGCGCCGCCGCCTGCTGCGCGGGGAGGTCGCTATCGGGGAGGTGACTCTCCTGGCCGCCGGCGGGGAGGGGGGCATCTATCCGATTTTTACGAGCATAACAGACTGGCGCGCGCCCGCGTCGTACATGTATATAAAGTAAATTTTTATGCGGGAATGGCTTTCTCATCGGACCCCGGGGAGGCGTTTGGGCGCGCGTCCTGCTCGCGGCCCGTTACCGGGCATTACGGGTCGTAGACACGGTCGTAGTCACGGTCGTAGACACCGCGTTATACGAGATAAGGGTCGCGCGCGTCGTACGGCACGGCCGCGGGGCCTGGCCGGCCCACGGCCCACCCACCCGCGCGGTCCTTCAGGTGAAATCCGATGACGTACTTAATCGGAATCCAAAAGTCGTATCTCGCTGCAGCGCTTGCGGCGCGGCGGGCCGCGCGGGCCTGTGGTCGAGGGCTGCCGCCGGTGACGCGGTTTATGACGACGCGACGCGAGGCGCGCGTCGGTCTGATGTTTTACGATCATGTAAAGGTGAGAAGCTAACCTTTTGATGTCGTCGTCCTCCTCCTCCTCTTCGCGAGACGTGTGGCGTCGTCACGTGTGATGGCTGATGATGATGGTACGTCGCGGCGCGGCGCCCTCGCCCTCGCCCGCCCGAGAACCAGTTAGTTGATAGCGCTAAATGAAACCGGTCGGAGCAGAAAAAATATTTAGTTCCTGGAACAGAATGATTTTGACTCACTGTGAGAAATTCTTGCACCGGGTACGGGAAAATTTTCCATGAGAGGTTTTGTAAAATTACAATTCATATTGTCAATTTTTAGAACTGTACGTATCAACTCGGAATCGATTGGTGAGCAGCAAAGTGAATTACAGAATATATTGTACATCTACGGAAATATTTTCCCCAGTTCCACTCTCGTTTTTTAACTAAATATTGTCGAGCAAATAAGAATTTAGTCACCTCCATCAACTGTTCACGGTAAAAACAATGTCTGATTTTTTGAGGAAAAAGGGAAAACTTTGAAGAACTTCCGTTATTTGAGGGAAACCCCTCAGATTTTGAGGAAGACTCCTCAAAAAATAAGGGAAATCTCCGCAAATTTTGAGGTGATTTCCTCAAAATCTTAGGAGTTTTCCTCAAAGTATACAAGGTCCTCAATGTTTTCCCTTTTTCCTCAAAAAATCAGACATCGTTTTTACCGTGTTTTCACAATAAAGCTAAAATTTGATTGATTTTGAAGTTGATGCGCCCTAGATGCAACTGTTCTGCCGCGTACGTGGAACTGTAATTTTAAGTTTACCTTCTCTCTCTCCCTATCTCTCTCTGTCCATCGATTACAGTAGCCTGTCAGATGCAGGGCTTTATGCATGGACACGCTGCCGCACCGCGCCAAAGTTTGGTCGGTTTCGTTGGATGCTCTCTACCTCCCCCCTTGTATCAATTATACGTGGTGGTTGAAATCCCCCCTCCCCCTTCCTCCCGCTGCTTTGCGCTGCAGTGCGCGGGGCGCTGCTCGGGGTGTCTGCGGCCTAGAGGGGCTGCTCGCTCTGTCTGTCCGTCTGTCCTACGACTCGACGGGCCTCCGCGCCGCTCGGCAGCGTTTCTGTAGATTAGAAATTAACAAACATGGCGGTATTGTCTCGCAGGGTGGCGCGACCCTTTCCTTCCGCCTTCCCTCTCTCTCTCTCTCTCTCTCTCTCTCTCTCTCTCTCTCTCTCTCTCTCTCTCTCTCTCTCTCTCTCTCTCTCTCTCTCTCTCTCTCTCTCTCTCTCTCGTTCTGTTTCTCTCTCGCTCTCTGTTCTTTCCACTGGATTCTCTGTCTGTCTTTCTCTCGTCTGTCCTGCTCCCACTAGGAATGTTGGCGGTGGCAGCGCGCCGTATCGGCTGCGGCCGTGTCGAGGCGAGGCAAGGCTCGCCTTGATTCTCGGTCTGTTGTTTCAGGCCTTATTTGTCTACCAGGCGCACGCGCGTCCCCCCCCCCCCCTCTCTCTCTCTCTCTCTCTCTCTCTCTCTCTCTCTCTCTCTCTCTCTCTCTCTCTCTTACTCTTTTCACCCGCACACTGTCAGAGTACTTTGACAGCTGTAAACACTGGTTTTTGAGGGTGAGGATCATCATTTCAAAGATCTTGTTTAGGAAAAAATTTGTAAGAAAACCAAGACAGTGTTTCTGAAATCAGACCGGAAAGAATTTGTTGGCCCATAGGCGTCGAGAGACCACCACACCCCGGGGCTGGGGCCGGGGCCACGGCGTGGCGTGGCTTTGTCTGGTATAGGCGCGGCTAGGCCAGGGCGCAGCAGACGAAAAGGGGGTAAGAAAGTGGTCTGCGAGGCGCATCAGCAACAGAATGTTTGCGCGCAGATCTGGTGCGGCGTGGGGGAGGGAGGGGGGGGGGCGTGAAGTGGAGGGAAGGGGTGGAAATTGGCGGCTGAGAGGCTGCTGCAGGACTCCCTCCCCCCCCCTCCCCTTTTCCTCTCCTCACTCCTCGACCGCGCGGTGGCGTGGCGGCGTCGGCGTTCGCCACTTCTAATTAATTTGAATCCAAAATGACGTTCCGTGTTGCAAGGTTGCGCGCCTACTGCCGTTGCGGGGCGGGGGCGGGGGGGGCGGCCTCTCCTGCAGCTGCCGTAATGGTCCTCCTGATCGGGCTCTGCCCCCCTCCTCTCTCCTGCGCCCCTAATCTTGAACACCTGCCCGTCTCCCCCCCCCCTTCCCTCCCCGCATCCAATGAGGGTAAACTTATTCTTCACAGTGAGATTGTGTTCTGGTCCTGGTGCTACTGCTCATTCCCCCGCGACCCGTCGTCCACGTCCAGTCGCTCTCGCTGCAAGCAGCAGCAGCAGCAGCAGCGGCAGCGGCAGCAACTTTGTCCCCCAAGACAATCTACCTCCAGGACCGCAGAGCAGACACCCCCCTCCCCCCTCCCCCCTCATCCCCTCCGCCTCACTTCGCACACCCCCATCCTTCCAAAAGCTTTGCGACGAAACCCAAGTCCATCGGGTGAGGGGTGGACGGGGAAGGGGGGGGGGGGGGTCAGCGGTCGCCGTCGTGTCTTGTGCACGCGAATTCCCCGAGCTGTATTGCGTGGCCTTGCCCCCCCCCCCTCTCTCTCCCCATCTCTCTCGTTTGTCCTTCCCCGTCCCTCGACTGTATCGTTTGTATGAGGGAATCGTGGTGTTGTGCTGGAGTTTGGCTGCAGGTGCAGGGGGCGGCGGGGCGGGGCGGGGCGGAGGCGGACATGACAGGCGGGCGCCCCGCCCCTCCCCGCCAACCGCCTCCGCTCTATTGAAGCACTAATGGCTCAAAATTTATCCTCTCGAGACGAAACTAAAGCGCGCCTGTTGTGCGGGCCGTGGCGTGGCATGGCGTGGCGCGCGTCATGAGCGCGAAAGTTTAATTTCATTACGGAATCGCATTGTGTCCCCGGGCCGGCCGGCCGTGCTGCTTGTGCCTCTGTACGCCGTCGCCTTGGATGCCGCGGGCCGCGCGCGCTGCTGTGCGGTGCGGTATGGCGTTGAGCGATGCCTCGCCTCCTCCCCGCTCCCTTTCTCCTCTCCGACCGCCATTCCTTCTCTCTTTTTTCCTCGATGGCGAACACACTCCACCTTTCTTCTTCTTCTTTTTTTTTTGTCGTTTAAGGGCGCTAGCGCGGCGGCGTGTATTCCGCTGCCGTGCGGACACACCACCGGCATACATATGTAAGAATGTGTGCCACAAAAGGAAAGCGATAAAAACTCGGTAAATGTCCCTCCCTTATCACTCGCCCCTACCACCCTTCTCTCTCTCTCTCTCTCTCTCTCTCTCTCTCTCTCTCTCTCTCTCTCTCTCTCTCTCTCTCTCTGCCTCTCTCTCACCCTTCTTTCGGCCGCAGGAAAGGTATTTGCATTCCCGTGTCCAAACGTTTGTTTCTTTCAGCCCCTTCCTGCTGCTCCCTGCCGCGCGCCCCTCTTTGGGTTCTTTTGGTTTATTCCGTTTGGGATTCTCTCTCCGCGCGCGGGTCAGCACGCCACTCGCAGCTGGTCAGCGCGAAGGAGCCCGGAGAGGGGGGTGACCTCCTCTCACCCTGATGGGTGTCCACCGATATGAATATCGTCATGTTCGTGTTCGTTTGAGGAGGGGTGAAGGGGGGGAAGGGTGAAACAGGGTATATGAGAGCTGAAGATCATCTCTCTCTCTCTCTCTCTCTCTCTCTCTCTCTCTCTCTCTCTCTCTCTCTCTCTCTCTCTCTCTCTCTCTCTCTCTCTCTCTCTCTCTCTCTCTCTCTCTCTCTGTTTATGTCGCTCACAGAGGGCGGGAGAGGCAGAGAGAGAGAGAGAGAGAGAGAGAGAGAGAGAAAGAGAGAGAGAGAGAGAGA
Source organism: Frankliniella fusca (assembly GCA_029379305.1). Lineage (NCBI taxonomy): Eukaryota > Metazoa > Arthropoda > Insecta > Thysanoptera > Thripidae > Frankliniella > Frankliniella fusca. The sequence continues at coordinate 408,488 of JAHWGI010001444.1, forward strand.
GAGAGAGAGAGAGAGAGAGAGAGCGCAATGTGACAAAGGGCTTTGATTTATCGGCGGTGGCGCTGCGTTTGACGGCCCTCCATATGTTATTTTAATACTCCCCCTGTTCTCCCCCCTCCCCCACGACCCCCGGGCAGTGCAGGGCGCTCGGGCTGCGCGCCAAGGGTCGAGAGGGGCCTAACCTCTCTGCGGCCGCCATGACGACGATCACGCCCGGAGCCACCCGGCCTTCCTTGCGTCTGATTCAGTAGATCGCTGTCCTTGTCCCACCTATGGCGTTGACCTATGTTTGGGATGGCTGGGCCGCACAAGTGCGACAAGGACGGACGGAGAGGCGGGAGAGCGCGAACTCTCGGAATGAGACGGCTGCTGCGGAGCCTGCCGGCCTGGCCGGCCGCCGCAGCCGATGATGGCGCTCCAGTAGCGCGGCGCGTCGCGGCGGTCGTGGTTTATCGGAGAGATCACCCCGGAGGGGGCCTCGGCCCCGGCCCCGGCCCCGGCCCCGGCCCCGGCCCCGGCCCCGGCCCCGGCCCCGGCCCCGGCCCCGGCCCCGGCCCCGGCCCCGGCCCCGGCCCCGGCCCCGGCCCTGGCCCCCGGCGGCGCCGGACAACAAATCAGGGAGGGGGGCGTCGTCTGGGGCGCCGCGCCGCAGAGCTTCAATTTGTTTTTCACGGTGGCTTTGCCTTGATTAAAGATTTATGCCTTAGGAACCCGCGCGCCGCACTAAGCCAGCAGCACCAACAGGGGCGGGGCGGGGGTCTTATTGTAGTAGAGGATGAGTTTAATTCGGCGGCCGCCCCCGATGCAAGTTTGAAGGAGATACATTTGTAAACCTGCCCGCCTGGATGGTATGCAGGAGGAGGGGGCAGGGAGGGAGGGAGAGTGAGAGAGAGAGAGAGAGAGAGAGAGAGAGAGAGAGAGAGAGAGAGAGAGAGAGAGAGAGAGAGAGAGAGAGAGAGAGAGAGAGAGAGCGGGATGAGAGGAGTGATTAGGGGGCGTGAGATGGCAGGCCCAGATCCACGTCGAACAGAGGCGCGCGCCCCGCGCTCTCCTCGGGGCCCGGCCCCCGGCCCGCCATGCCGCAGAGATAACTTAGGCGACAACTCCAGGCGTGCGGGATGGCTTTGGCGTGGCGTGGCGGGGCGGGGCGGGCGCGGTAGCTGAGTGGCCCATTTATCAATAACTCGCCTCAAGGCGTCGCCGCGTTGCCCCCTCCGCCCCTCCGCGCCCCTCGGCACCCCGAACTGCACCCTCGCGTCCATTACGTTTGCTCCATTATTGATTTCATTTGATGACGCGTCGGCTGCCCTTTGTCGCTGTTGTTTTTTTTTTCTTTTGATATTTTTTTTTCCGGTTTGGTTTTTATTTTATTCCTTTCCCCTTCACATGATGGACGCCGCCGGCGGTCGGGTGGCGCCGGCCCGGCCTGGCGCGGCTCGGCTCGGCTTGGCTTGGCTCGACTCGGCTCAGCTCGGCTCGGATCCCGCATGCAAAGCGAGCAGCGAGCTGCGGACCTGGAAGGATAATGAAAATGAATTTCTATCTGAAAAGTCCGGCGGCAGCAGCAGCAGCGCGCCAAGGTTGGAGTCAAGGTTTTAGCAGGGAAAACAGTGGTCGTCCTGCTGTGTCTCCACCCAGAGAGAGAGAGAGAGAGAGAGAGAGAGAGAGAGAGAGAGAGAGAGAGAGAGAGAGAGAGAGAGAGAGAGAGAGAGAGACTGGCCCCTGCCCTGCCGGGGTGGTGGTGGTGGCGGTGGCGGCTCCAGGAGGCGACATATTTTAGCTGCTAATGTCTCCGGGGAGATGAGTTTTATTGCTGTCACTAATGGGCTTCTTGCATTAGCGGCCTACACAGGGGCTGTGGCGTCTGCATTGGCCCCGAATCGCGTCGAGTCCGTGTCCTCGTGAGAGCACAGTGTCTCCTCTCTCTCTCTCCCTCTCGCTCTCGCTCTCTCTCTCTCTCTCTCTCTCTCTCTCATTTCGTTCTCTCACTATTTCTCTCTCTCTTCCACACTCTCGTGCCTGTCGCGTCCATCAACTATCTCTCTCTCTCTCCCCCTCTCCTGACTGTCTCTCCGTCTTGCCCATTTCTCATGCGATGCGCTCGCAGTTGTGTTTCTCTCCCAACAAGTTCCCTCTCTTTTTTGTAGTACTGGCCTATTTCTTTTCAGCTTCTGTCGATGTGTCGGCCAAGCAGAGCCCTGCAGAAATATCTCCACAATCAAAAAAAGAAAGAAAAAAAAGAAAAAAACTGGTCTGTTTTTGGCGTGCAGTTGTTCACATGTGGCAGGGGACAGTGCGGCTGGCCGTGAATAAATCAATCCCACCTCCTATTCATCCATCCATCCATCCATCCATCCATCCATCCATCCATCCATCCATCCATCCATCCATCCCTCCCTCCCTCCATCCATCCATCCATCCATCCATCCATCCATCCATCCATCCATCCATCCATCCATCCATCCATCCATCCATCCATCCATCCATCCATCCCATCAGTGTGGCCAGTGGGCCCCGCCTCGCCCCGCCCCGCCCCGCGCTCAGCGCACTGCAATATGGTTGCAGAGCGCTCCCTCGGGAATGTACCGTGTACCGCCCAGGTCCAGGGGTACATGGGACTCAAATGGCTGATTTTTCTTGTTTGAAAAAAATTGAAGAGGACAATCTTAACGAGAATAACCTGCTTACCGTGCACTGTACATGTCTTTCGTGTAGGGAAAATATTTTCTGACATTAAGTGAAGAATGATGAAACAAAACAACTTGCCTTTAGTAACACACGTTCTTATTTTCGCTATTTAATGACTTTTCTAATCGTCAAAATTTTCATTAATTTTACGTGAGTTAGTTGACAATAAGTCACTCTATGAGCAAAGTGCACCTCGTGCTCACCTCGTTTCAGCGGTATAATACCTCGTTACGTATTGTGTCTGTAAAGGCAGCAAAAGCCGTATATCCATTCGCGCACAATCGCGAGGTACATCAGCCGCGATCAGCGCAGCGCGCGCCGCCCGCCTGCCCGCCGCCCCATCGCGTTTTGTCCGTGTTGATTACACATGTGTCATCCATTTGGTTCGCGAATGTGTGTGCGCTTTTGTGTGTCTGCGGCAGCGCTCCCCAGCCCGCCCCGCCGCTGTGATGTGGCACCATTTTCAAGTGAGTCGACACGGCCATACAACACACAGCAACCCCCGCCCGCTCCCGCTCCCACCGCCGCGGTCTGCTATTTCTCAATCGGTGTGCCTGGGATTGCAAACAGCAAAACGCCCATCCCACCCCGCCCCGCCCCACCCCCACCGCACCCCACCCCGCCTCCGCTTTAGCCAATTTGCCCAAACAGTCGCTGTCAATAAGGGGTGAAATCGGCGTGTCGCTGTCCGGCGTGTCCCCCAGGCATTCGCTACAGCCAGCGGCAAAACTTTGAAATGTGGTGATTTTCCGTCTCCGTTTTTTTTCTTTCTTTTTTTTTCTCCTCTGGTGTTGTTCGCCGCCGTTCCCATACGCGTGGTATTTGTGCTTGGCTTTCACCCTCTCCATACCGCATTCCGCGACCCTTCCGCCTCGTCCTGCATCGGATAGTTTACAGAGATGAGGCTATTTGTTTGGTTTAGCATTTTATTCGACGTCGCGGTCTCTCTCTCTCTCTCTTTCTCTCTCCAACTCGCTCACTGGGATTGGAATCTTTCAAATTCAGCCCGGGGATTCTTTCTTATGGTCTGTCATTTTTCAGCGGCGCGATTCAGTGTCGCGTGAGCGGGGCATGCATTTCTCTTTTTCCCCCGCCTCTCTTTCTGCCCGTCTCTCATTTCTTCTGCTCTCTTTTCGTCGCCTCTATCCTCCTCCGTGCGGTGGCTTAGCGAGCGCCCTCGTCGTGTCGAAAGAGATATAGCCCCGTGCGGTATGGAGAATATAAACGGAAGGAAGTTTTGCGACCTCGATACTGCCACTCGCGGCTGATAAGCCAGAAAATGATCATTGTAGTTTTGACTAAGGGGTCTTTCAATTTTAAAAAAAAATCAGTATACATCTTAAATCCAGTTGAAAATTAAGAAAAAAAATAAGAAAAAAATAAAGAAGAATTATCGAAAATCATGAAGACATTAAGAAAAACTGAAAAAACTAGAAAATGAGCAAAAAATGAAAAAAATCATGAAAACTCATGAAAAATCAGAAAAATCGGTGTACGCTTGAATTTCTAGTGAAGGTGAAGGACCCCTCGGTTTTGGCTGTGCTGGGATCATTGGTCTGCTGTCGATTTTCTGCAGCTTCTTTCAGAGAAGTTTTCATCCGTCACAATAAAATACAAGTGTGTGTGCAGCGCTCCCCCACTGGGGCTCTTGGCTATGGCACGGGCCGTTGGCCAGGTCCAGGATGCAGACTCTGAATTGGCTCTATTCAGCTCTGGTCTGCCCCATGGGACTGCAGTGCGTGCCACTGTGTGTGTGTGTGTGTGGCCCGGGTCCGGGCCCCAATATCGCTTTCCCATTCAAACTGCGCGCGCTAGCCCCGCAGGGCCCTGCCCTGCCCGCCTCCCCTCCACTCCCCCTCCTCCCCAGTGGCGTCCGCAGGGGGCAGTTGTTGGCACTTTGTGACACTGCCCCAGCCGCGGAGTTTGATTCTTTTTCTTTTCATTTTTTTGCTTCCCTCGCCTGCGCAGATTTAGACACTCAAATTCGCGATTAAAGTTTTGTAATGTGCGCGCGTCAGCGAGGTGTGCCATTCCGTAAGCCTCCGTTTTTTTGAGGTTTATATTTGTCTCATATCTTATTTTTCGTGTTCGCCCGATAAATTTTGCATCTCGGCACTCATATGCAAGTTAAAGTCTACTGTACTTTGCGTCCTACGCATGTAAAGCAAATTACTTGAGTACATGAATAGATAAATACCTTGATATAACGGGAACATGCTGGCAAGGTCTCAGTAAATCATTGTCTGATTTTTTTCAGTAAGAATTGGAAGTTTCGAGAAGCTCCGTGATTTTGGAAAAAGCTGAGAAGTCCCATAAAAAAAATTAGTCATTTTTCCTCATTTTTTTTTTAAAGAAAAGGAAAAGCATCCTCTGCGTGTTTGCTCAATATCGGGAAGTTTTTCTCAAAGTGTTTTCTCTCTCCTCAATAATTATAGACAGTGTTTTTACCGTGACAAGAACATGCTGGCGAGGTGCGACCGAGTTGCCCTTCACTCAAAAAAAAAACAAAAAAACATAACATCCCAAAACAAAATCAGTCAAAAATTAGAAAGAAAAATCAGAAAATGAAATCGAGGATAAATCAGAATAAAAGTATTTAAAAAATAGAAAAAATCTGAGAGAAAAAATCAATAAAAATCAATAAAAATCACAAACCCTAGAAAAATCGGGAAAAAATTGGTGTACACTCGAATTTATAATGAAGGGGCCCTCGGGTGGGACCAGTCTGACGTCTGCTCCTCCTCGGGCGGCGTATATCGCGTGTCCATACCGATGCGGAGGCCAGCGCCGTCCGGGCGCCGCGCGGCGCCGCGGCTCGTATAATACCCGCTAATGGCTCCCGGGTCCCGGCCCGGCCGCCAGGGGTCGCCACCTGTCATCCCCGGCGTCACATCGGGGCGAAAACAAAATAAAAAATGAGCACCGTCATCAATTACCTGTCTCGTTCGTGTGTGTGTGTGTGTGTGTGTGTGTTAGGGTCCGAGCTGACCTGAGAGGTCTGCGGGGATCGGGCGTGGCCCTGCTGGCCCTGCTGGCCCTGCTGACCCTGCTGACCGCTGACCGTGCTGGGCCTGCGGGCCCTTGTATAGACGCTGCACTGATCTGACTTATCACTGGGGTCAATGCTGTTGCTGCTACACTGGTAAAACTATGGCGTAACTGTACGCTTGAATGAAGCATACAGGTTACGCTTGAACACGTTACGCTTGAAATGAAGCGTACGAAAGATTTTCTCACATACATTTAGATAGGACGAATAGGAGCGGATACACCTGTTACGCTTCATTACAAGCGTATAATCTCAGCACGCTTGAAAACGGGGCGTAAGGCTATGCCTTAGTTTTACCAGCGTACCTTCGCGCCCGCCATAGCTTCTTTCTCCCCTTTATTTTCTTTATTTTTGTTGTCGTTTTATATACATCCAGTATTTTCTCTGTCTCACTCGCTCTTGACGCGGCACGGTGGTGTGTCCTCCGATAGCATCGCAATACCATATCCACGCCATCCGCGCGCGTGTGTGCAGGAGCACGCGAGCACCCGTGGGCGGGGCGGGGCGGGGCGGGGCGAGGCGGGGCGAGGCGGGGCGAGGCGGGGCGGTGGCCGCGGGCGGCCCGCAAAACTTAATACGCCCTTCAGTATCACACACACACACACACACACACACACACACACACACACACACACACACACACGTGCACGAACGTCCAACGGAACAGGACAGGCCACACCCATGGTATCAACCGGCTAATGAATGGAAAAATAAAAAGGAAAAAAAAATAGAGCAGCAGGAGGAAGGGTATAAAGGAAAGCACGAGAAAGGAAAGGGAGGGTAGCAGTGCGGCCTGGGCCGCCCTGGGCCGGGCTGGGCTGGGCCGGGCGTTATCAATTAAATTAACCACACAGGTGATGTAATTAGCTATTCAGGGCGCGACGCTCGGGGGCCATGGGGCCGATGGCGCTACGGTACCGAGACTGTACCTATCCGTTTTTTCTTTCTTCTTTTTGTTCATTCTGGGTCTGGCTGTGCGACTCATGAACGGGCGAGCTCTTCGCTTGCTTTTTCTCCCCTTTTCTATTTATGTAGTAGCTTGTAGGAAAATATTATCCGTTTGCGTGATTTGTGTATTTTGCGCGGAGACTTTCGCAAAAGAAAAGAGTCGACTCCTTATGGGGTTGGTGCGATTGCGAGCGGAACAGCGTGCCGCGCGCGGGCGTGTACAGTCGTTGGCGGGGCGGGGCGGGGCGGGGCGGGGCGGGGCGGGGCGGGGCGGGGCGTGCTACAGGAATCCAGATTGATGCGTTGATGCGAGACAAGAAAGAAGTGCGTCGGATACTTCATGTGTTGAGCTGCAAAGGGTTTTACCGCCGGGCCAGGCCGGGCGTGACGCGGACGCTGGTGAAAAATATATAGACATCAGTGAGCAGTGCCCAAGGACGACCGAGTGCTCGCTGCAATAACCTAAATACGGTTCGTTCGGCATACTATGTGTTATTCGTGAGAATTTAGAAACAAAATGCCTTATTGTGGTGGAAGTCGTTCCAAGTGAGGAGACCGTAAATTTTGATAGCAAAAACCAGGTAGAGTAAAAGGAGGAATAATTCACAAAATCAGTGTTGTATACCACCCACCTGTTAGTGAAAAAGTCTGAAAAATTCAGGATTAAAATCAGAAGGATTTTTGTTTTTAGAAAAAAAATCAAGGAAATATCGGAAAATTAGTAACTTTTAAAGGAAAATCGCGGAAAACCGAAAAAAACAACGGTGTAACTTATGCTTTACTTTAAAATGAAGGACCTCTTAGAAAAAAAAATAGTGAAAATGAATGCCAGTATTTCGCTTCTCTACGCGAGCGTACCTTTTGGCGTGTACGACCCCTGCCGAAGGACTGCGACTCAGACTCCCTCCAAGGGACGTGCAGGTCGCCATGCTCGGCCCTGGGTTTGTGTGACTGCCTTGTCGCGTCTCGCGGGGGGAACCGCCCCGCCCCGCCCCGCCCCGCCCCGCCCTGTGTTTAACTGCACGTCGGCATGAATACGCTACAAGCGGGAGGAGCAGCAGGACGCGCGCTCCGTCCCGATAGTCACCTCTCTGGTTTTAAACTTTGAACAAGCAGCAGTGCCTGCGGGGCTACGGGCGCGCCTTGATGTGGCGTACCTTGTAGGGGTGCGGGGCGGGGCGGGGCGGCGAGGAGGTTGTCGTCGTGTTTGCGTACGGAGATGAGGTGGCGCCTGATGGACCGCTGGACCTTGAGGACTTTGTGGTGCAGCCGGACTCTCTCGTCGTACAGCTCGTACATTTGTAATACGGCCGCCGGGCCGGACCGGGCCGGAGCGGGAGGGGGCTGACCATCCCCAGGATCAAAAGGCATCAGGAGTACCCGGCCAGGCGTAGAGCCGCCCCGCCCCGCCCCGCCCGGCCCCTGAGGGAGGTAAACACACCGCGCGCCGTCTTGAGCCGCGGTGGCGGAGCGGGCCGGGGCGGGCCGGGGCGGGGCGGGGCGGGGCGTGTCCCCGGGGGCTGCTGCCTCTGCTGCTTGTCTGCGCGGAGTAGAAACCTGTGTTTATGACGTTTAGGGCAGCGACGACTCTACCGCAGCCGCCCCAACCCCGCCACGCCGCTACATGTGTCGTCTGCTAAATATGAAAAGTTCGTCATCGGGTGCGTGTGGCTGCGACGGGGTGGAGGCACGGGGTACGGGGGCGTCGTGCGGTGCATGGCCCGGTCAGTCACGCAGAACTTCGTGACCTCAGCTTGAATCATAAGGGTTCACCTATTTTTGTTTTATATCCAATTTAAAAAAAATAAAAAAAAAAAAAAAAAAAAAAAAAAAAAGAATAAAAATAGTTGTGTTGTACGTAGTGCGCTCGCTGTCCTCTGAGTCATGTGCTTAAAGGAGCTCATTACCCCGTGCTGTGCGCTGATCCGCGCGCTCTGCAAGGAAAATGGGGAGGAGGGGGGGGGGGAGACGAGTTGGGCAGGGCGTGGCGTGGCGCTGCGAGGAGGAGTGGTGTATGTTCCTCGACACGGCATACGTTTTCCACCTCCTGAAGGAGTCGTAAGGCTGGCGAAGACACGACGGGACGGAGCAGTCGGGCCATGTTTGCGCGGGGAGGGGTGGGGCGGGGAAAAGAGATGCCCCCGCGAGGATGTGGAACTCATCCGGCGACACCACCGCGCCGACCCCTGCTGCTCCAGGCCGCGCTCTCGAGAGCGAATCGCCTTAGGAATGCCGTATGCCTGTTGTTGTTGGTTGGGAGTTCGGCCGGTACGGCCCGCCGCCGCGCCAGGTCGGCTGAGGCATTCCTGGGCCGCCCCGCCCCGCCCC
>JAHWGI010001444.1:422500-587500 GCA_029379305.1 Frankliniella fusca
TTTTTTTCAATTTTTGGTTTGAGAGCGCAGGAAATTGCGAGACTTTCGTTTCGGTTGAGAAAAGGGTGACAGCGGTAACGTTTGAGAGATTGGTTCGCAGCGGAATAGGGATTAAATTAATATATTTTGTTTTTTTGTTTTGCAGGTTGGTTCCAGCGACGAGACAGACGCGAAGCGCACCTTTGGTTTCAAGAGTAATAAGTATAATGACACTCGGACCCAGTAAGAGTAAGAGTAGACTACTCCTCTCCCGTACATTTTTTTTCTTCGTTTTTCTCATTTTTAAAAACAAGAAGTGGCGCGGAAGAAGCACTGCGGTGTCGTATTACATCGATATGGACTTGCGAGTGGCTCTCTCGCAACCCCTTCTTCCCTTCTCCTCTCATTTAGCCCCGCGCGCGCCACGCTGCCGTCTGATTCCGAAGATCGCTCTCGTCCTTGTCGCACGCATGCAGCCCTACCGTCACCAACATAAGGCGCCGCCATTGGTGAGACAAGGACGACGGCGCGAGAGCGATCCTCGGAGTCAGACGGCTGGTGTCGCTGGGAGCAGAGCAGCCCCCCCGGCCCCACCCGAGCTGCAGCTTGTGTTTCCACACTTTTATCCCGCGGCATTTTTTTAATACTGCGAGGCCCGGACAAGTTTATGTAAGACACTATAAAATGTTATTGATATGGGCCCCGGCGTCGTGGCCTAGAGCGGAGGAGAGCCGGAAGGGGGTGAGCTGGGGTTGAAAAAGGGGAGGGGGGCTCATCAGGCAACCCCCTCGGCCTCGGCACTCCCCGCCACGCCCCGCCACGCCCCGCCACGCCCCGCCACGCCCGACCTGGAAACTGCTGCTAGTCAAACTGACTGCTGGGGTAGATTCTCTACGTGACTCTGGCACAAAAAAAATGATAGTACGCGCAACGATTATCTCTAAACCCTCCTCCACAACCTACACCCTTTTCAAGTATTTCTGTTTTCATAACATTTTTTCGCGCGCTGTTACTTTGCGTCTCGATGGTGAAATTGGCGCGCGTACAACTTGAATCTCTGTCAAGCTTTTGCTTGTATTATTAGGCAGAGGATGGTTTACGGTAGCAGAAAAAAAGGGGTAGATATATTGAGGGAAGGGGTCTCGATTGAAGCGTCTTGCCCGGCAATTAAAACGCAAAGGGGGTAGGGGTTGGAAAAAAAGAGGGGGGGGGGTTAAATTATGGGTCGCGTCTGCCTCCCGCCGCGGCGTCGGTGGGACTTTAACAGATGTTCTGGCTCTAAAAACCAACTCGCCCGCTATTTTTAATTGATTTTCCCTACATTTTCCCTTCCTCTTCCTTATGACGATCTTAATTCTTCCCCTTCTCTTTTCTTTATCTCTTTCTTTTTCTCCCTAATGTCGGGCCCTTTAGACAGGTGCGGCGGGAGCAGGACGGAGCGATAGAGAGACGGATAGCGCGAGGGTGGATGGAAAGGGGATTGATAAAGGGTTGGGGAAGAAAAGGGGAAGGACACTCCGGTCGCCTCGCCTCGCCTCGCCTCGCAACCCTTTGGCCATAAAGGCCCCGGGCCGGCAGGACGCGAATAAATATGTTTGGTGTGTAGAGTGTCGCGTCCCCCGGCGCTCCCCGGGATCGTATTTCATCTCTTAATCTGCAATATTTACTAATTACGGCGCGCCTCCTAACGGCGGCGGCGGCGGCCCCAGCGCGCCGCCGTGGCACTGCGGGGCGTGGTGGGGCGGGGCGGGGCGGGGCGGGGCGGGGCGGGGCGGGGCGGGGCGGGCGTCGAAGTGCTTGGGGCTTATCTCGGGCCGCAGGCCGCCTTGCCTGGGCGACCCGCGTAGTATCCTACCTCTCCGGCCCGGCTACTTCGAGGTGGATCAGCCTTTGACTTTCTCGCCGTCGCCGTCCTCGTCCTCCGTGGGTCGCCGGAGTGCAGCCTCCTGCAGCACAACACTATCGCCACCGTCGTCGTGTCCTCCTTGTCCAGCCGTGATCCGTGCTCTGAAAAGTATTGATTATGTTTTGAAAGAAACGGAGGTACTTGCAGAAACGCCGTTAGTTTGAAGAGAACTTCTCAAATTTTGTGGATATCCTCGCAGCAAATTACGGCGATTTTCTTTATTTTGTTATTTTGATTATTAGTTTTTGAGAAGACTTTCTTAAAATCTAAGGAGTTTTACTGAAACTCTTTTTTTAAATACCCTTTTTCCTGAAAAAAAAAAGAGCTATTAATTCAAAATTAATTTGCAGGTTTTCATGAACTTCTGAATGATTTTGACAACTACGCCTGCTTGATCTTACGTTATTCCCGCTCATCACACTGTTTTTTTCTTTTATCTACTCCGGATGATCCACTCCCCTTTGGATACACGGCGCATCGGGTCGCAACGCCATGGGTCGTCCCCCTCCCCCCCTCGTTCTCCCCCGACGGTCCCGCTACCTCACCCTGTTAAAAAATCCATCTTAATTTTAAGAACATGAGTTTGGAAGCAATTTACAAAGAAAATTTTACATTAAATTTAAGAACAAATACTTTCTGAAAATTAAGAACATGTTATGAAAAGTCAAAAAGTTATTTTTCTTGCAAGAAAACGCAAAAATCTGCAATATTTATATTTCCCACGGACTGAACCTTTCCTTCCGGTGCGCAAGTTACAGTTCTATTCCAATTAAGTTGTTGTTTGTACTTTACCGATTGGGTGGACTCGAACCTCGGACCTTTGGGTTGGAATGCCAACGCCTTAGACCACGGGGCCATCGGGACTTACCTGCGCTGAGAGCGGTCGGCTCCGACCTCATGCGCCACTACCCAAAGGGACATTCCCAGGATGACTAGCTGTTTAGTGCGCAAGGAGCAAGTTTATCATTGAACTTTAGGCACTCAACAAGACATATCGCTATATACCTCCGGGTAAAATTCAATATTAATTCCTCCAGTAAAATTTAAACACGAAAATTCCATGTCCCAATTTCAAAACTTGGATGAATTTTTAAGAAGTACTTTGAATTTTCCGAACTGCTTCTTAAATGTACAAGACAATCGTAAGTCTAATAATGCTGTTATGACATTGACATAAAATTTACTTAATTTTAAGAACTTACTTGTTATATTTTAAATCCTAATTTGATATTTCAAAAATGTTCTTAATTTCGATAAACTTTTATAAAATTTCATAACTTGTGAATATGTTCTTAAAAATAAGAGAAAATCTTTCCTTATTTTTAAGAACTTTTTTAACAGTGCATGCGTCTGCTCTCTCAGCACCTTGCTACCTTGCTGCTCTATTTTTCTAAAATATTTGGATGCGTATGTGTCAAGGTTGTAAAATTTTCGTGGAAATACTTTGAGCGCCGTCGCTGTTCCGGTCGGGTCGGGGTTGGGTCGGCTGCCGAATGCGGGTCGAGTAGTTTAGCTGTTTAATTTGCGCCCGGTGGTGCCGATTGGGGTCGCGGCCCGGACCGGCCCGGATGCTGGAGGCGGATAATGAGGGTGGTCTCCGCTGGACCGGACCAGACCAGACCGGACCTCTGGCCATCGGGCGGGGCGGGGCGGGGGCCGCAGGGTCGCTTGGCGTTGCGGTAGGCGGGCCCCGCCCCGCCCCGCCCGGGCGGTGGACAGTTCATACTCAGGGCGGAGAGAAGAAGGGGTGGGGGGGGGGGGGCAGCTGCGCCGCTGTTGCTAATTGATGATGTGCTCGTCCAAACGACCGTTTGATGGCTGGAGCTGCTCTTTGATACGGTGCCGTTCTAGTGTGTCCCGCGCCGCCATGTCAGCGAGAGTCCGGCCGGGTCAGGGCAGCCCTAAATAATCCACTTTGTGCGACATGTGCGCGCGGGCCCACTCGCTCAAAATTATCGCAATTTCCTTGGCGCCCCCTCCCCCTCCCCCAGCCCCCTTTCCCCTCGTGTATCCCCTCGTGTATCTCCTTTCACCACTCTCATGCCCGTATTCACCATGGAAATGGGATAATGTATTTGCGGCTCTGTCGCTATTGAAATAAATCTAAGCTTTCCTAATGTGATTCGTTAGCGTCAGGAGGCGTTTATATCAAGGGGAAACAACTCTGAATTTTGTTGCACAAATATTGTGATTTTTTGTGAATTTGTAGTGATTTTTTTTCCCTTTGATTTTTTTTTATTATGTGAATTTTTTCTAACCTCTCTAACTTTTTCTAGTTTTTTCCCCGTATTTTTCTGATTTGCGAGGTGTGTGCAAAAATTTCAGAGTTGTTTCCCCCTCGGTTAATATTTATGGGAGACACGCTCCTGAGGTGTCGATGCATTCTTGTTCGGCTGGCTGGGAATACTTGAAGGTGCGGGGGGCACCGTGGTTGACGAATAAGGCGAAGGGTCGATACTCATGGGGGGTCAGGTTTTTGAGAGCGGCGCGCTCTCCGCTTGTCCTGCTTATGTGGGAGTGTGCGTGCGTGCGTGCTTGCGTGTGTGTGTGTGTGTGTGTGAGAGAGAGAGAGAGAGAGAGAGAGAGAGAGAGAGAGAGAGAGAGAGAGAGAGAGAGAGAGAGAGAGAGCGCTCGTGCGCTCGCAAGGGAACGTTCCAAGTGTACTTAGACCTATATGCACCTCGGCACACACACACACACACACTCACACACACACACATCTGACCCGCTCTGCGTGTGTGTGTGTGAGCGTAGGGCATAAATTATCTTCAAAATACGCTTTCGAACACCACCCCGCGGCAGAGAGGAAGGGCATGTCTCCGAAGTTGCGCGTGGACCCTCACATTATTCTGCGGACGGCAGCAGCAGGGATGCGCGTTTTTTTCTTCTTTTTTTTTCCTCAGCAGTCTTATGCGCAGTTTCGATTCGGAAGCTCCGCGCCGCGCAGTGGACGAGGGGAGGAGGGAGGGAGGGTCCGAGAGGTGACCATGTGTAGGACAAGGAAACGGAGAGGTCGAGGAGGGTGGGGGGCTCGAACCACATCATCAATTAAGTTCAGCGGTGGGGCTGCAGGGGCCGCGTGGGGGCCGCGTTGGCCCCACTTCACCCCCGGGCTGGACCGGACCGGACCAGGGGCCCCTAATGGGGTGATTATAGACCGGCCACACAGACCAGCCTTTCGCTTCGCGCTTTGCTCTGCCAGACCAATTTTGCATTTTGGATCCGCTAGGGCGTGGCGGGGGCGACTGACCGTGTGACTCCGAGAGCCCTGCTGTTCCTTGCCTGCCTATATACCCCTCTGGCCAATAGGGCGGGGCGGGGTGGCGTCGGGTCCGAGGGTGTCGCGATCGGTGGGCGATAAACGCTAGAGTCGTTAGCGCGTCGCTATTAGCAGGAGGACGAGGTCCGAGGAGGGAGGGGCGGCATCCACCACACCCACCTGCAGGATGCTGCATTGGCGTAGCTATAGTGCAGTATGATGTGTTTGCTAATCATCGTGTACTTTTTGTTTTGTTTCGAGAAGCGTGTTATCTATGAATAGTTCTGGCTGTTGTTTCATTCATGTCCGTGAGCATTGGTGTCGGAGTGGTTCTCCATTCTCCCTCCTGCCCCAATTTGTCGCAATTTTTGCTCGATTTTTCCCAAAATTTTCATGAATTTTCATGAATCATTTCCTCCTGAATTTTTTTTATTAAATTTCTCTTAATACTTCCGAATTTTTCCGATTTTTGCTGTTTCTTGAATTACAAGGAGTACAAAAATTTCAGAGCTGTTATTCCCCCTCGTCTCTCTCTCTCTCTCTCTCTCTCTCTCTCTCTCTCTCTCTCTCTCTCTCTCTCTCTCTCTCTCTCTCTCTCTCTCTCTCTCTCTCTCTCTCTCTCCCCCTCCCTTCCCTTCTTCCTGCCCTCCTCCCTGCCCCATTCGGTCTTCGCCCCGGCAGGTCGCGTCGGGTCGGCCAAATGCACGCCTCGCCTCTGCCGTGGACTTAGTGGGCGATAGTGTCCGGCCGTTGCAGCCCATACGAGCGCCTCTCTGACCGACCGGACCGTTGGGGTTAAATTGTTAAATAGACAGAGGGAAAGAGAGCTTAGGATCAGCGCAGGGGTTAATTTATGTCGGCCCTATGGCCTGCCGCTGGTCCTATGGCGGCCGATTGCAAGGATTTGGGGCGTGCTCTTGCGCCCCTGCTCCGCAGTCTCTCTCCCATCTCCCTCACTCCCGCGCGCGGACCGCGCCGCTCCCCCTCTTCCTCACTCACACACTACCTCCCCCCGCGACGTGCCCGGCCCGGCCCGGCCCGGCCCGGCCCGGGCTGTTCTCTTGAGAAGAGGAGGAGACAGACGGTAAATACACACAACACTCTCACACTCACTCACTCACACACACACACACACACACACACACACACACACACACACTGCGCGTGCACATGCTCACACACACACACACACACGCCTGCGCGATTCACATTCGGAAGGAATTTAATATATGCAAGAAAATTGAGACTTGGTTCCACAAGTTAATGAAAAGACGTTGAGCCGCTCGGTCCCGGTCGGAACGTAGCGTGGCGTGGGGAAGTGCTGGCGGAGGAGGAGGGGTGGGGGGGGGGCGTGCGGCGACAACACATGCCTGCAGAAGCACCGCCCTCGCTACCCCCTTGCCTCCTTTGCTGCGCTTCAATAACCCTTTTCCTCGCAGCCTCTCTCTCTCTCTCTCTCTCTCTCTCTCTCTCTCTCTCTCTCTCTCTCTCTCTCTCTCTCTCTCTCTCTCTCTCTCTCTCTGTGCTGCAGTGCCACCGCACGCACCGGAGCGTCAGTTCAGGAATCAGGAAGTTCACATATTAAGGCCAGAAGGAGGTGGGTTGGCGTGGGGGACGGGGGAGGGCGAGGTGAGAGAAAGAGGCGGGCGGGGGAAATGGAGAGAAATAATGAGAGGAAAGCGGCGGCGGCGGATCTTGAAGGCGCGCGCAAGCAGGAGAGAGACTGCGATCAAAGTGAATATACGTAGTCCGCGCGTCGGCGGCGCTGCTCCGGTCCGGAGTGTGAGGAAAATCGGCGCGGCAGGCTGTCCTGGGGCCCCTGCGAGGTAGGCAACACGTGGGCAGCGGCGCATCGCGCGTGCCTATCTCGCAGGCGACTCGTAGACGCTCTGACCGACTCGAGAGGAGGGACACAATTCTGAATTTTGGAGTACAAATTTTGTATTTGTTTTTTTTTTTTTTTTTTTTTTTTTTTTTAAATTGTCAATTAATGTTTTTTTGTGAAATTTTGCTTTTATTTTCCTTAATGTTTGATAATTTTCCTGAATTTTCTGATTTTTCCCGAATGCTACCAAATTGTCTCCAACTTTTCTGAATTTTCCTTAATTTTTCTGAATGACGAGGTGTTCTAAAATTTTCAGGGTTGTTTCTAGCCAGGAGCGACTGTGAGGTGTGGGCCACATGGCTATGGGCGCGCGCGCGCAGCAGCAGCAGCGGTAACTTTGTTCGCGCGACAATACTCTCCCCTTCCTCCCCTCCCTAACCTCTCACTTCTGCCTTTCTTCAGTCTCGCAGCCGCTCGCTGGACGCGCACCGCTAGGCCTGTGTCAGGCCCGGCCCGGCCCGGCCCTGCTCTCGCAGAGGGCGGAGCGTAGCAGCAGGTCCCGTAGGCGGGGCTGAAGGGGGTTGGATGGAACAACCAGAAGGCGGCAGCAAACATCTGCGCTCCGTCCGACATTATCTGCTTCGGGAAATTAAACAATTAGAATCGCCCGAGCGGCAGCAGCAGCAGCGGCGGCGGTGGCGACGGCTCGGTGGCGCTACGCGCGGGGCTCCATGTGAGCATTCTCTTACCTCTCTCTCTCTCTCTCTCTCTCTCTCTTGCTCTCTTGCTCTCTCCACTATCCTCTCTGCATCTTCCTCCTCTTCTCTCTCGCCTCTTTTCCTTGCACTCTAATTTGTCGCTGCACACACACATACTCAAATAGGGAGAGGGAGGGAGGGAGAGAGAGAGAGTTGCGTCTCTCCCTGCGATTCGGTCGTCGTACACACTCCGGTGTCGTGTGCGCTCTGCTCGGTTAGGTTCCACGTTGACAATACATGTTATGGTGCCCTGCTGCGCTTCTCCTCTCTCTTTCTCCTTCTCTGTCTCTCTATTTCTCGTCGCGCTCTCACTCGCGGCGTCCCACCCGCTAGAAGAGTTAAGTACACTTCTCAACATCATCTCTCTCTCTCTCTCTCTCTCTCTCTCTCTCTCTCTCTCTCTCTCTCTCTCTCTCTCTCTCTCGCACGCGCTTCTGCTCTTTCTCACTCTCTCTGTCTCTGCGCGCTACTCTGTCTCCCTGCGCTCTCTAAGCGAAACCCTTGCTAGACGATCCATCCGAGACGTTACACTTCATTCACTCTACTCTCTCTGTCCCTCCCCTCTTCTCTCTCTCTCCCTCTCTCTCTCTCTCTCTCTCTCTCTCTCTCTCTCTCTCTCTCTCTCTCTCCTACGCCTCTTGTACCGGACTCGATGTCAGGAGGTTAAAGATGAACCCCTGTTTAATTGGAGGCAGCGCGTATCCTTTCCCGCCCGCTGTGATTAGATTGTGTATGTGTGTGTGTGTATTCGGGGTGTCGATGGTCCCTTCGAGGGGATGCCCCTCTTTTGCACCGTTGCTCTTTTGTTCCCGAATGTCTTTTTTTTTCCGTTCTGCACTCTCTTGTTTCCTGTTGCTCGCACGTGTAATTACGCACGCCACGCCCCGCCACGCCCTCGAGTGATTGACACGGCCGGTCAATGGGCAACAGGCTGCTGGCCATTGTCCACTCAACCGCGTAGGTTTTTTTTCCTTTTTTCTTTTTTTTTCATTTGTTTTTCTTTGTTTGGGAAGAGCGGTGGCGACCGCGGCAGCATGGTGAATCTGTTTGGATGGAATTATAGGGTTTGGATGAGAGGGAGGGTGGTGAGTCTGGTGGCGGTGTGCAGATCGCAGCTGTGTGTTCGTGCACCCAAAAAGACCTCTAAGTCCGGAGGACTACTAAATTCAAATCCGACCAAATTTTAGATCTCAGAATAATTTAGTTGGTTTGACTTAGTTTTGATTGATTCGGCCATATTTAGTCAAAAAAGAGGTTGCACTAAAATATTTTCGTTTTCAAGAACTAGATCTTGTTTTCTGCAACCCTGATTTGGTCGTATCGACGTAATGGTTCTCTGGGTGTGTGAGTGCGAAGCGGAGATAATGCGGGGGAGAGAAAGTCTGCTGCGTCTGCATTGCATTTAAATTGCGGATGGAATAGTGTATCGGTGCTTAACCCTTTCGTCGGGGGCGTTGCTGCGAACTCAATGGCGGACAAACGGAGGGGCACTAAATATTTACTGTTAATGACTGCGAGAGGCATGTCGCTCGTTCATCGTCGCTCTCTCTCTCACACACGGGGGCTGGTCCTCCTCCCACCACAATCTCTCTCTCTCTCTCTCTCTCTCTCTCTCTCTCTCTCTCTCTCTCTCTCTCTCTCTCTCTCTCTCTCTCTCTCTCTCTCTCTCTCTCTCTCTCTCTCTCTCGCTACTGGTGAGTTTCGACCTCTCCTCTACAGCTCTGGTGTTTTCGTTGGGTCGGCGGCGGGGGAAACATAATTTAGTGGACATGCAGATATCCAAACAATCTTTAATGAAATTCCTGTCCTTCGTTAATAACACATTACGTACCCCTATGAGCTCCTTCGCACCACCAACGCGACTGGCATCGGGAGAGAGAGGGGGGAGGGGGTTAAGGGTGGGTGCGGGTGAGAGGGGTTGAAGGAGGAAATTTAGGAGGGTGGGAGACAAGAGAAGAAGGGGTGCAGGGAAGAGGTTGAAATCTGCCCCACTGCTGCTGGCTGATCCTGACGGCTTCTAACGCACTGTGCGAATCAGAACAAAACAACTATATGCAGGTAAAATTTGAAGAAGAAAAAAGATGAACGAAAAAGGAAGGGAACCTAACTTATATTCTACAAGCGTAGTTAAGAATCCTAATACTATCTCTTAGGTCTCTTGTCCCGCTTGGTGATTTTCTCGCGCGGTTGTGGCGGCGGTGAATGATTTCCATCCGGGCCACCACCCCGCCACGCCCCGCCACGCCCCCTGTGATGTTTGCCGAGGGTGGTGGCGAAGGGTCCCGCCATGGCCAAATTTACTGCCCGCAGCCCTTTGGCAATGCGGAGGGCCGCGCGGCCCGGGGCGGGGCGGGGTGAGGCGGGGCGGGGTGCCGCTGGGCGGGGCGGGGCAGGAGGGCCCCCCGACCGCCACCCGGCCGAAGCGTTTGCCGGCCATTTTCAGGCGCGACGGCCGCGAAGAGGGGTAGGGGGGTCGGAGGCGCTGAAAACGTTTAACATTGCTTGTGTTTAAACTGTCATTAAGAGGCTGGCCCGGGCTGATGCGGCCCTCCGCCCCGCGCCGGCCTCGTGGAAGTCCGGAAGGGAAAGAGTTTTATATATCATCGCCCTGTCCGTTTTTCTTGGCTTTTGTTGTTTTCTCTTTTTTTCCCCCTTCTCTCGTCTTTGTTATTTTGGTTTTGAGAGAGTCACGGAAGCGTATCGCGCGCTGTTTCCGGTCCATGGGACGCAGAGCGACGCGGTGCGGCCTAGCTGCAGCAGAAGTGCGGCTGGGCCGGTCGCCTCACGCATACACGGCACGGCTGCATGATCATTTTCACTTTTGGGGCGCTCGGGGTGGCCTCTCGCGTGTGTATGTGTGTGTGTGTGTGTGTGTGTGTGAGAGAGAGAGAGAGAGAGAGAGAGAGAGAGAGAGAGAGAGAGAGAGAGAGAGCTGGGTAGATCATTAGCGAGTGTGCGGGGCGGGGCGGGGCGCGATAGTTCGCACCTATTAACCTCTCTCGCTCTCTCCCGGCGCGAGCCCGACATTCCAATAAGGCAAATAACTCTGCGTCGCCCGCCGATTTATGGGCCGTAAAGTAAACTTTGCCCGCTATTTTGTGTGTGCGGCGCGGCGGCGGCGGGCGCGGACGGGTCGGGGACGGGTCGGGCGCGCTGGGCATTAAGGAGCGTTATGAGGGAACACACCCGGGGCGTGGCATGGCGGGGCGGGGCAGGGCGGGGCGGGGCGGGGCGGGGCGGGGCGGGGCGGGGCCACAAAGGGTTCAATGGGGACTTTATAAGACATGGGCTACATTAGCGCCTCACACATTCTCCCTCTCACTCTATTTCCCTCTCCTCCTCTCGTCCTTTCTCGTGTCGCCCCTGCCTCTCTCTCTCTCTCTCTCTCTCTCTCTCTCTCTCTCTCTCTCTCTCTCTCTCTCTCTCTCTCTCTCTCTCTCGCACACACATGCTCGCGCGCATGGACCAGCAGAGAGTTTCCCTCTCTAAATATTCTCAGTGCGACCCTACGTAATCATCACTTGGGGCGCTCCGGGCCGGGGAGTCCCTGGTCCTGCTGCGCTCGCGCCGCTAGAGAGACTTCTAGTCTCTCTAGCCGCTGCTGCTGCAGCACTCCCCTGCCCCCCTCCCCTCCCCCTGTCCACTTGAGCCTGATTGGGGTTATCATGGCCTCAAAGCAGACGACGTCAACCTCCGCACGCATGTGGTGTGGCGCGCGCGGCGCGTGGTGTAGTGCGGGACCCGGGCGAGGCGCTCGTAGGGGCAGGAGGAGGAGGAGTAGGAAGGCTAGGATGTCCGGCCGCCATACACAATGCAACGTAATAGGCGACGCCCAGGTAAAGCTGTCCCAAATGATGGCGATATATCTAGCGGGGCTTACGGGGACGTGTAGCGGCGGCGCCCGGAGGAAGGACACAACAAGGGCCCTCTCTGTATTCATTATGAGGCTGCTAAAGATGGCCGCGCGCGAGGCAACGCATATCTTGCCCCACCACCACCACCTCGCCTCGTCCCCGACGTCATGCCCCCCATATCCCCAGGCCTGCTCTTGCTTCCTTTTGGCGGCAGTCTGGTAAAAGTTTCCACCAGCGTGAATGGCCTAGCAGTCATTCTGTCTGGGAGGGCAGTGGGACACTCTTGGCGCGCGTGTTTATTAATTTTCGCGCCATTCCTGTCGTCTGTGGACGGTAAAAATAATGCCTGATTTTTTTTAAGGGAAAAGGGAAAACTTGGAGGATCTCTCTGATTTTTAGGAAATACTCTCATATTTTGAGGATGTCTCTGAAAAAGTGTGGAAATTTCCCTCAATTGTTGGGTTCCTCAAAGTTTTCCCTTCTTCCTAAAAAAAATATGCTTGCTTTGCTTTAAACAGAATAAAAATTGTAGCACGCTGTCTTTTGGCAGGCGGTCTTCTTCTGCCCGTAAGCCCTTGCGAGTGAGATCGGCCTGGTCGGCCCGGTCGGCCGGTCGGTCGGGTCACATGAAGGGTCGTGTGGTTTTCTTGGTCCGGGCCGGCTTGCCCATGTTATCCCTCAGGGTCCGGGCTGGTCCCGGCCGGGTCGAGCTGGGCCGGGCCGGGCCGGGCCAGCCAAGGGGAACATATCGGAGCCGCTTCCACCCCGGGGCTGGAGACCCGCCCGCCACCTCCGCCCGTGTATTGCGTTACAATAGTTGGTGTGAGCAATTAGGAGTGTTGACCCTCTTGTGTGTGGCCTGAATTACTCATGGCCTGCGATCGCACTTGGGCCCTATTAACCAGCCATTTGCACCAACTTGCGAGCGGGTCTACTCCTCCACCGCACGGCTACTGCTACACTGCCTGAGCGTGTTCCGCGGCGGACCATCGCGTCGAGTCGAGCCGCCCCCTTCCGATAGGCTCAGCAAGGGAGATGTGGCGAGTTACCATACCCGTCTGGAGACATCACTGGAAAAACAAAGGTAGGACTTAATGCCTTTCTAGGGGTGTGAAATTTTAATGCCTTTGCAAAGGCACGAAATTGACCAAAGGCATTAAAATTCAACACCTTTGGGCAGTTTTAATGCCTTTGCAGGGGTGTTAATTTTTAATGCCTTGAGAAAGGCATTAAAACCCCTTTCGTCCTACCTTTGTTTTTCCAGTGATCCTCTTTTTCTTTACGGAAAAAAAGTATTCGTTGCTTTAAATTATGTTTGAGTTGATTTGGAACAAACTAAAATAATGCGTTTTGGGTACGAAATATTTCCTGTTTTAATAAGGAGTTTGCTGGTAGAACGAATTCTTTGTTGTAGCAGCGATTTGATCGTTGATGAAGCGAATAAAGCTGCTTGCTGTTACGAAATCTGTTTTTAGTTGAATCAACAATCGCCTGCTTCGCTCTCTGTGCGATGTGTTCACTGCCCCAACGAATTTTGCGTTGCATTAACGAACACTAGCTGAGACAATGACCCAACAGGAGTTTGTTCTTCCTATATCAACCTATGTGTGAGTTGGGTCAACTTACGATTTTTTTCCGTGTTGTCGTCATTTGTTTATTTATTTACGGTGGAAACTGGTTTAAGGAAGTGCCATTGCGACCCGGCGCTCGTCGTTCTTATTCGCTTCTTTTTGTGGGTCACCATAGCTGCGGGGAAAAGAGAAATGGTCGAAGGAGACGCGGCATGAGAAGTATCCAAGCTAGATACGTGACGCAGCGGGGGAAGACTTGTTATCTCGGCGCCTGAATTAAAAAAAAAAAAAAAAAAAAAAAAAAAGACCGCGGCTGCTGCGTCCGGTGGCGCGGAGAGGAGGAGCGGAGCATGGCGGGGCGTTTAAACAAGAATAACAAAATCAAGTTAAGTGTAATTAAGGTGTTGGCAGTGGTGCGCCATCGCGTCTGATTGCTGGTCCGCTCGGCACGAATTATTACCTTCATACATCAGTGGGCGATCTAGCTCGACAAGGACAGCGACGGGAAACTCTCTCTGGGTGGCGCCCAAGAAGACGCGGGGGAGGGGCGCGGCCGGCAGGGAGATCGAAAAATTAAAAAAGCCCAGCTATGCGGAAGAGAAGAGGCGACGCGGCGCCGGGGTGTAAAGCCGAGACAAGACGAGGGGGATGACGAAGAAGAAGCAGAAAAAAAAATCGGGTTGGGAGAAAAAAAATTGTCTTGTCGGGTCGGGGAGAGAGAGGGAGGGAGGGAGGGAGGAGAGCGTGCAGTGATTGGCACTAAGTAATGAGAGAGGGCGACCCGGTCACGGCCCGATCGCTTGTAGGGAAACGTTAATAAAAAATTACCGACGCGTAGAGGGGAAGGCGCAGGAGGCGGAAAAAATTGAAAAAAAGGGCAAGAGGACAAGCAGGATTTTTTTCTTCTTTTTGCCCGGTTAGGAAAGAGACTTGATTTCAAGCATCATCAGCTGATTCTGGTTTTGAAACGTTAGTAATTAAGCGTCAAGGAACAGGGCCATTTGCGGCGTTTGCTGCACCTACGAACATGTCATCACTGTAAGAAATACTTGTAGAGGTTATGCGGGAAAATTTTCCGTCAGAATCGTCGTAAAGTTGCGAAATTAAATTGCATCTTAACAAATGTTGTCATGACTCTACGTATCCACTACATATTCTTAAGCGAGCATGAATGGGCTTTCGTAACTCTATATGATTCTGGTCTTTAATTTAAACCATCGTTTGTTTTGTTTGTAAATTTACGGAAATATTGTGTACTATGGTTGTGGAATTTGGTGACATGCTTTTATGGCGTGGTCAGTGTATCCGTGGCATTGCAGTATGTCGCTCGTGTATATAGGGTGCGGTTTCAGGGGATGATTTTCCATCCGGCTAACAGAAGCATATTTACAGCAATGGAGCTCTGCAACATTTTTTTTTTGGTCGGAATGTCAGCGGCGTTGTGTCAAAGGGAATCACCGCTGACGTGGTGTGTCGTGCGCCGATCACCGCCCCGCCGCCTGCCTGCCTGCTTGCCTGACGGCTCCGAAACTATCGTCATATTGCGACACACCATGACCGTTATTAAATCACACGCAAAAGCGTCAAAATAATATAATAAATTTGGCTCCTTTTTTTTTTTTTTTGTCTGGGGCGCTAGCTGGTTGTGCAATATGAGAAACGCTGACTTTTTGTTTCATCTCACTCCCGCTTGTTTATTCGTGTGGAATTGCTGCGCGGCGCTGTCAATATCCTGCTCCCCCTGCTCGCGCCGAGGCAGAACTGTGAGGAGGTTAGGCGAGTGGGCGCCAAGGGCTCCACCACCGGCATGTAAGGTGGGGAGGGAAGTCCCATCTCGCGTCGTGCTTTTAATTTATTCTCCCATGTGAGCGTCGCAGACTTGTATACTGTAATTTAAGAGATGTCCCGAACGTAATACTCCCCAAGGAAGGCTTCTGCTACTTGCGGGTTCTGCAGCGCGACGTTTGGCGCATACTTTTGGCAATACTTCGTGTCGTATAGATCGAGGGGAAAACAACTCTAAAAATGAAGTACATCTCGTTATTCAGAAAAAAATAAAAAAAATTCAATTAAAAAATTATAAAAATTAAGGAAAATTTACAAAAAAAAAGAAGGAAAAATTGTCAAAAATTCACAAAAAATAAAATAAAAAAAAAAATTATCTCGGAATTTCACAAAAAATTGCAAACTGTGCGTACACCATATTTCAGAGTTGTTTCCCCCTCGGTATATATCCTACAGACACCTTTGCCCGTATCACAGGTGTTTTGATGGCGCTCTGGAAGGGTATTGGTCACACCTCCTACAAAAGGCGCGCTTTATGGAGGCACCTTACACTGCGTGCTGCACTGGAGTTTTGCCATAGGATGCCCACAGGTGTGTTGTGCTGCGATGAGATGTGGCATTGATAGGGGCAGAGGGGTCTGGACTCTCAAAACACCAGAGTCAGCGTTATGAAAGAGGAGAATAGGAGGGGAGGGAAAAGAAAAACGGAAACGGAAATGCAAGGTGTTCTGTCGTGTTCCCCGCGTCGTAGCCGGGGGCTTGTGTATGCGCGGCTGCTGCTCCATGTCTATTTATGTTACCGCTATTGAAACGAATCAGACAGCGGCGCGCGGGGCCACCGACATACCGCCGCTGGCGCGCTGCTGTCACCGTGCCCCCCCCCCCCTCCCCCGTCGCTGACGCTCACGCTGTTGCAATACAATGCGAAAATGAGGGCAACACATTCACATTCACCAACGATACGACAGCAGCAGCAGCAGCAGAGAGCAGCAGTGCGCGGTGCTAGCGCGCGCCAATTGAAAAACACACGTACACACACACGTGCACACACGTGTACACACACACACACACACACACACACACACACACGGCAGCAGTCACACGTTTTGAAAGCGCGCGCTATGCTGCCGCTCTGTCTGCCATCCAATAAACATATGTGGCATTTGTCAGTCGCCCGTGTATTTCTACCTCCCCTCCCTCCTCTCTCCTCCTGGTGGTGGGGCGGGGTGGGGAGGTCAGGGAGCAGGGAGCGCGCCGCCGCCGCCGCCGCTCGTGGTGCTGGGATTGAATTGAGTCGACACCTTTCAAACGAGCGCCGAGTGGCGTGTGCGGGGCGGGGCGGGGCGGGGCGCTAGAAAGCGCAACATTGAATAGCAGCAGGGCGCTAGGCGCGCGGCGCACACGGCAGGCAGCTGGAGTATGAGGAGGAGGAGGGGCGGGCGCGCGCACGTTTTCACCGACAACTAGTTAGCTGGCACTGCTGCTGTTGCCGCCTCTCACTCACGCTCTCACTCACTCTCTCTCTCTCTCTCTCTCTCTCTCTCTCTCTCTCTCTCTCTCTCTCTCTCTCTCTCTCTCTCTCTCTCTCCCTCTCTCTCTCTCCCTCTCTCTCTCTCTCTCCCCTACCCCCCGCTCTGCTGCTGCTGTACCGGTGAAGCGGCATGAATGAAAGGCGGTTGTAATTGTAAGGAGATGCAGAGGCGTCGTCATTGCCTGTTTAGTGGTGGAGGAAAAGTGACACGCGCCCCCGCCTCGCGCTGCTGCTGCGGTTTGGTTGGCGTTTTGCTTTGTGGAGGTGGTGCTGGTGGTGCAGTTATTTCCAACGACGCGCGTGGCAAAGTTTCTTTCAATGTGTCGAAAACATTTTTTTTTTCCTTCCCTGAGACTGTTTTT
Organism: Frankliniella fusca; assembly: GCA_029379305.1. Lineage (NCBI taxonomy): Eukaryota > Metazoa > Arthropoda > Insecta > Thysanoptera > Thripidae > Frankliniella > Frankliniella fusca. The sequence continues at coordinate 439,331 of JAHWGI010001444.1, forward strand.
ATTTTCGTCTCTTATTTTAGAAAACAATGAAATGCGCTTATGCCTCGGTGGTATGGAGGGGGTCGTCCGGGGAGAGGCGAGGGAGGGAAGGGGGCCTCCTCCTCCACCGCGTCCCACGTGAAAGAATAATTCGACAATTTTGAGCCTTATAATGGCATCCGACGTTTACATAAAAATGAGCCCAAACTGAAAGAGAGACGCTGCCGCCACCGCCGGGGCGGAGGGTTCAGGTTGGGAGAAAAGGGGAAAGCGGGAGGAGAGAGAGAAAGTCAGGTGGGGAGAGAAAGGTGCGGCTCCCCGTGCCTTCTCTTGCCGTTTTTGGGCCGGCATAAAGCCTTTTGCGAAACTTTATTGCAATCGTTAAGATTGCGTGTGCCCTCGTCCTCCACGCATGACGATTTCGCACTGTGGCGCCCGGGCCGGGCGGGCCGGCGCTGCGTGGCGCCAGGGACTTGTAATTAATTTTTGGGCGATACGTTATCAAAGTAATCGCGGATTGCTTTAATGCCGACGTGCCGTGAATGCGCGCGGGGTGGGGAGGGCCGCGTGCATACATAGAATAAAAATTGCCTTTAAGCCGCGTGGATTCCATCATCTTTTATACTTAGACCGATATTATTTCACCTCCCCCCCCCCCCGCCACCTCTCCTCGCCCTTTTTCCCTTTCTCTCTTTTCTAACCGATTTCTCTGCCGTGCGCGCGCGCGCTGCAGCAACAAACTCTTTTCATTCCGAACAGAGAGGAAGAAGGAGGAGGAAAGGAAGAGAGTGGCGAACGGAGCTGAGGGGAGGGAGGGGGAGAAACCCTGGAAATCGAATAATTTATATGCTGGGTGCGGCAAAGTAATGGCTGAGTTTTACATTCGCTTTGTTTCAATTTTTCCGCCGGGCGCACCCGACGGCATTGTGTCTGAGAGTCGACACGGTCCAAGCCCCCGCGCGGCTCGCGGGGCCAGCAAAGAGCGCGGGCAGTGCCGATCTGCAAGGGAATATAGAAGAAGCTCAGGGGAGGATAGGGCTTCGACCGTCACGGTCTTTAAGGTGGAGTGAAGCTCTCCGCGTGCGGCTGGAGGATGGAGGAAGTTTCCTGGAGAAGCCGCCGACGGTCAGGCAGGAGGCTGGGGCGGCGAGGTCTGGTCACGCGGTCGTGGGAACTCCCTGCGCCCCCACTCGGTCCCGCCTCACTCTTCGACCACTTGGACTGCTCGCCAGGACCACCGCTGTTCAGCGTCCTCTCTCTCTCTCTCTCTCTCTCTCTCTCTCTCTCTCTCTCTCTCTCTCTCTCTCTCTCTCTCTCTCTCTCTCTCTCTCTCTCCACTCCCCACTTCTCTTTCGCCCGGTGGGCTCGCTCGCTGGCTCTCCTCTCTCCCGCGTCGGGTCCCTTTTTCGGGTCACGGTTGCTGAGCGCCGATAAAGGGCCTAACTCGCACAAATCATGGGGCTTTTTTGGTGGTTCTTTATCTCTAGCGATTGCTCTCTTTTATGGGGCCCGGCATGGAAGAATTGCTGGCCTCCGCTTGTTCGGGGCTCGGCTCGGTTCGGCTCTGCTTGGCTCGGCTCGGCCCTGGTTGGCTCGGCTCGGCGAGGTGGCATTAGTGCGGCCCGCGCAGTCCGGCCCGAGCTGAGAGTCCGTGACAGCACAAGGGTCTTCTTTTTCTTCTCCCAGGAATAACCTTTTTGCGCCTGTCGAATATTTTTTGTGCATTTCCCCTGCTTTGCTGCTGACACGGGCCGGATGTGGATGTGCGCCCTACGCGTAACGCAAATTGGTTATAGGCACCGGAAAATAAGAAAAACTTGAAACATAATGTCTGTCAGCAACGCACCTTGCCTGCGCTCCCTCCTCCTCCCCCTGCAGACCCCTCGCCTCGCGGGGCGCGGCCCGCCTGACGACCCCACCCCGCCCCGCCCCACCCCGCCCTGCCCCACCCCGCCCCGCGCCGCTTGGCTCACCCGTTCTCCTTCGCATTTTTATAGGCAAAATTATGAATGGGCCATTTGTGGGAGGACGACAAGCTCCCCCTCCTCGCCCCCTCCCGCTCTCTCCGCTCTCCTTCCGATACTTTTCCGGCTCGTCGGGTCCCCGCAGCTTATCCCCCTCCCCCTGCTCGTGCCGCCCCTGCTCCCCCGCCCGTTATGAACCCCATCCCCTTTCACTTAAAAAAAAGAGAGAGAGAGAGAGAGACAGAAGGATCGTTTCGCAAACGCCGCCTCACTTTCCAATCACCCCCTGCGTTTGTAGTATTGTCCAGCGGGAGGTACAAGGCAACTCGTTTGGGTATCATTTACAAAATGGCTGATTGAACCCCTTGTCGACTTTTCCTCCGGAGTGTACTCAGAGAGATTTACCCGGGTCCTTCAGCATTTTTCCCGTCTTTCTTTCTTTCTTTCTTTCTTTCTTTCTTTCTTTCTTTCTTTCTTTCTTTCTTTCTTTCTTTCTGCCTTTCTGCCTTTCTTTCTTTTTTTCTTCGCTTCTCCACCGCTCTTTCCCTTTTCCTCGCCCCTCCGTCTTGGAGCGGTGTGACTCGAGGGACGAAAGGGGTTGAGCCTGGGAGAGCGAGATTTTTCGTTGTTGTAAAACGGAAGGCCGCGTTTGTTTTATAAGAATAATTTGGCGAAACTTATTACTTCAATACTCGAGCGGTATTACGCCGCTTATCTCCCCCGCTCTCTCCCTCTCTCTCTCTCTCTCTCGCTCTGAGGCGCTCCCCGGTCCCGCTCGTGGCCTCGCTCTAAAACGTTTAAGATTCCTCTTGTTTCGTGGCAAATCTCGAGTAGTTAGTCGGCTGCAGTGTCTCGGCAGCGCCCCTCCGCTGTTGTTCACTCGAAACGATCATATTTCCTCAAAGCCGCCGCGTTTTGCGTCCAGCGGACTGTCCGACGCTGCCCGGCCCGGCCCGGCCCAGCCCTGCGGCGGCCGGGTGCTCTGCACGGACCGCGGGCGGACGCTTTATGGCGCTGTAAAAATCGCAATGTTCTCGTTCTGATACCGCAGTACCATCATCTTGTCGCGATGCGCCCCCTTTCTGCCGCGCAGAGACGGGGAGCTCGTTTGTGGTTGTATTCTCTCCATTTTTTTTTCCTCTTTCGGTATTCAGAGTTGCTGCTGCTGTGCTCTTGACAAATTAATTTTCTATATACATTTCCGTTCGGGGAGAATTTTTTTACTCGAATTATTTTTTTTTTCTCCCTTGCGCATCCCTCCCTGATACACGATGTTGAGATGTCTTAATGACGGACGTCCTGTCAAACTTCGTGCGTGGCGTGTCGTCCTTATTTGCAAACTCCCCTGCTTATTATCTCGTTCCACTTCACCCCCCCCCCTCCTCTCTCCCCCCGGAATCTCCGACGCATGTGCTTGGTGAGGGGCTGCTGCTGCTGCTGCTGCTGCTGCTGCTGCTGCTGCTGCTGCTGCTGCTGCCAACGGCAGAGAGCAGCAGTCCTCCGCGTATTTCCTTGCGAAGCAGATGAGTGAACGGGGAGGTTTTATACTTATCTGTCATTCTTGAGATGAGGGCCCATTAAACGTTACATGAATCTCCCGCGACTGAACGCTTTCTGCGCGGGGCCTACTCGACCCACCCCGCAACAAGACGCACTGCGCTGCGCTGCGGGAGAATGCCGTATTTTTTTTTCCTCCCTCACCCTCCCCTCTTGCATTACGCGTGGTGCACGTTTTCGCGTGGTTTAGAGAGGTCGCACGCAAAAATAAGTAAAGCCTCCGCAGGTTATCTGTTGAATGGTTACCACTCAGTTTTAAGCGAGCCCAATAAATAAACAAACAAATAGCAAGTTGGAGTGAAATACTAGCTACGGGATCTTATATTTAGCTGCCTGTGGCAAACGGTTTGTTGGGGCAAAGTGTGTAAACCCAGGTCAACTGGGGAAAGCAATGCATCAGCTACTTCAGAAACCGCTTATATCAGTACTCCACAACTAACGGATGCCAAGCACAGCTAAACATTCCCAAGACTAGCCAGAAAAAGCTGACTGGGGCGCATGAATACCAGTCGATCAAATTAGCTTTCCTAGCTAACAATCAGCTGGCTTCACTGAGATTTTTTATTTTTACTCGTTCTTTACCACCACCTCTCTCCTGAGTGGTGAAAAGAACGAGTATTGTTCTCAGTCGAGTGTAACCCTTAACTGTCCACACTTTCATCTCAGATCTCACAATACCTACAGGCATAATAGTTATACCATTCGAAACTGGAAATGCTGGTCTTTATTCCAACAATGAACTATTTTTCAAGTTTAATAGTATTATTTTGAGAACACTTAACAAATTTTGTATGTTTTCATTCTAAGTCCATAACCCAACTTATAAGTGGAGTTTTCAATCTCAGCAAGCACAATACCCACAGACATGAAACTTGCGCTGATCTCAGCTAGAAGCCTTCCTCTGCATTGCAGCAATGAACCTTTTTTAACGTTTAATAGTATTATTTTGAGAACTCTTAACAAATTTTGTGCGAGTTTTCATTCTAAGTCCCCGAGTCTAGTCGTAGACCGAGTCGGCTCGCGCCAGCTCGCGCTCCTTTATGCGCCCCAACAATCGGACCCGAGCGGGAGGGCCGAAGAAGGCCCGAGCACCCGAGACGAGCAAGGGCGAGTGTCCCGGGAAAAAACTTCCCCTGCACACACGAACTGTGATGAAATCTGAGATGAAAATGTCTTCACTCGACTCACATAACGTTTTACACTCCTACCTCTGTAGCACATAATTATGTAAAGAACGAGTTCCATACTTATCACAAAATTCATTTTGTGTTCTATTTGGCCCTTGTTTTGTATTGCGCTTCTCCGTCAATTTTTCCTTCCCTTCGTGCTCGACTTCTACTGCTGCTGCTGGTCTAAAGTAATGTGCTATAGGCACATTATGTCGGCTGCAGCAGGCATTTTATTATTCGCGGATTTGTGGGTTGATGAGCGGATGGATTGGAGGAGTGGTTGGAAAGTGGAGTGTACTACACCGCAGGGAAAGCAAATGCACTATTTGATCTGAACATTTCTGTGCTAACTTCTCACAATCTTTCTTTCTTTGATGGTAACTTATCTGAGAGATGTCTGAGATATTATAGAACTTTCACCATAACAAGCAAACAAAAAATAAAGAAATTAACTTATTTTTAAGAGCGATTTCTCGTCGAAGGAAAAGTGTTTTTTTCTTCGTTTACGATAAGAGTTCGTGTAATTGAAACGTATATAATGAAAAATAACGCAACTGTTTTGGCGAAAGATGGAGAGAAGAAGCGCGGAGACCTATATCTGCCTTTTCTGAGGGAGAGAGCGTGCCGTTTTTGCTTACTTCATTATTGCTGATCTTTCGCTGGTGGATTTTATTTTTCCCCAATATTACTATCCTTACACACTCTCCGGAATTATAGCAATTCGATTCCCCATCTTCTTGTTAATGTGTATTCATTTCACCTTTGAGTGTCGTCATCGAGGGGAAAGCAACCCTAAAATTTTTGCACACCTCGCAATTCAAAAAAATTCTGAAGAATGGAAGAAAAAATATCAAAATACAATAAGAAACTTTCAAAAAATTCAAAAAAATAAAATACAATTCAGAAAAAAAAAATCAGAAAAAAAAAATCAGAAAAATTCACAGATTTCAAGGAAAGACTCAACCAAAAATTCACAAAATTTGTACACCAAAATTTCGAGGTTTCCTCCCCGTCATGCCTTTTCGAAAACTTCTAAATAAAATGGTCGGTTCTGTTTGTCTCTGCAGACGCTGCTTCCGCAGAGCCCGCCCAACTTCCCCGTGGAGCGGATCCGCTGCAGCGACACCGGCCGCCAGGTGGCGCTGTACGGACCGCGCGGTGTGGCCGTGCTGGACGTGCCCCGGCGCTGGGACCTGGCCGGCAAGTTCCAGCAGGGCAGCAAGCCATGCAGGTCAGTTTTTTTAAAATTATTTGTTCTAGGCACGACATCGCTGTATTATTTGTTTTTCCTTTGTTAGGGGTGTCTGTGACTATTGCGTGAATTGATTTTTGTTTCAATTCGTTATTCTTGACTATGGCTCTATTGTCCGCAACCATCCTGTCGGACAATTTTTTTTAAATCTTTCTTTCTTAATGAAAAAGGACAATTTTGTCCTAGAAAATGTTGCGTTTTTGTACACGCATCATTTTCTTGGGATAAATTGTCCTACTAAATTTAGACAATTTGCATCCGAAATATTACAAATCATCCCAAATTTTTACACTAATTTGTCTAAAAGAATTGGTGTGCACAAAAACGCAAGATTTCTTGGGACAAAATTGTCCCTTTCCATTTAGTGTGTTGGTGAGTTTGTGTATACCCGAATTTGTAATTTACTATGGCAATGAAATAATTTTTTAGACAATTTTTTCGTCCTTTTTGATTGATAGAGGTTTGTTTTAAAAATTTTCACGAGAAAAAAAATGTTCAGTGACCGCTCGAGATCCCACGACCGCACTTGCCATCTCGCTTCGCAGTGCAAAACGTTGAACACAGTTTCTCTCTCCGTCTTTCTTTCTCGCTCTCTCTCTCTCTCGCTCGCGCGTTATTGGCCGCCTTAGTTAGCAGGCGATTATTACGGGGCGTAGCGGCCCGGCCCTACACCGTTATCGTAACGCCTTGGCTCGGCGTGGAGGAGAAGGAGTAGAGGGTGCGCGCGCGGGGAGAGAGAGAGAGAGGGAGAGAGAGGGGGGAAGAGCGTCTCGAAGAAAATTGTCGAGGACAGGTCCTCCTCGCTAATCCCCGCTGGCTAGGCCACGCCGCCACGCCACGCCACGCTGCAAGAGCAACCCCTTCCCCGCCGCGGCCGCCGCCGCCGCCGGGGCTTAGCCGCGCCGTGCCACTTATGCAACCAGCATGGTAATGTAACGGCCGGGTGTTTAAAGGTTTAGCGCGCGTGATCCACTGCTCGCCAAGTGCGGGCCGCCGCACCCCGCCCCGCCCCGCCCCGCCCCGCCCCGCCCCGCCCCGCCCCGCCCCGCCCCGCCCCGCCCCGCCTTAAAATTAGTTGATTTTAGTTTGGACTGCCGGGAGCGTCCGGGGCGTGGTGGTGGGGCGGCGGGGGCGGGGGGCGTGGCCGGGGTGGCTCAGGGTAATGGTAGTTTGGTTTTTAGTCAGCGCGGGCGCGGCGCCCGGCTCTAGGAGGTGCGGCAGGGGAGGTGCGAGGGGCAGGGGTGGGTGGATGTAGCCAGTCAGCAGCATTTTGCGATTCCGCCGTGGCCTGGCGTGCGCCCCTGGAGAGACGCAGGCGGAGAGAGGAGGCAGAGCCCTTCGCACAGACGCCCGCGCACTTGCGTCCGAAAATGAATTAGAGTGAGTTAAAACTATGGCCCACGGAGCCATCGTCTCACTCCCACTTGCCGCTTTCGGACGCCAAGTAGACATATCGCGCGGGGTACCTCCTCACTCTTTAAATGGGTGTACCCGTATCGGGGTGTTGCATTGTGTTGGCTGGATGGAAAATTTGACCAAACTTTGAAAGCTGTAAATTTTGCGTACAAATTCGATATTTTGCAATTTTAATGTGCTTATTACTATAAATTTCTGTCGAAAAACTATGAGACTGGATAGGGTTAGGAAAATGATTGTAGCTCAGGGTGTACACTGATTGGAGAGGGTGAGGTACCCGGGAGGGGCCCCTCACTATAAATTCAAGTTTACACAGATTTTTCTGGCGTTTCGCAGTTTTTCTTGATATTACCTGATTTTTTCTAATTTTTATTGATTTTTCAGATTTTTACCGAATTTTGTAGTGATTTTTTTTTAAAATAAGATTCACTGATTTTTTGGTTTTTGATGAGTGAAGGACCACTCGGGTACCCCTTCTCGACGCCCACCACTCGGTGCAGGGCTCTAGGAGGAGGAGGACGAGGAAGAGGACGTGGTGGTGGTGGTGGTGATTTGTTGGTCCGCCCGGTGCTCGCGCCCCTGCCAGGTAGGCACGGCGGGGACGCAGGCGCCCAGCGGGTCTGCCTACCTCCACGGCGCTCACTGAAGGACCCGGCCGCGGCCAGCGCGGCGGCGGGGGGCAGACACGTACCGCAGCAGCGAGTCGAATGTAAGCCGGGGCCGGGGCCGGGGCCGGGACCGGGGCGCTGAACGGCTCCCGCGGATTAAAAGTTGGCCCGGATTTATCTAACGACCGAGGAGGCGCGCTCGCGGGGACCGCTGCGCTGCAGGCTCTGCGGCGCGACACACAAGTCGTTGCGCAGGAAAACGGCAACAATAATTATCGCGACTGTTCTCTCGGAGTCAAATGCTGCTTCGAAAATCCATGGCCTTTCGCCAACCAATAAACAAGGCGAGGGGGAAGCAACTCTGAAATTTTTTGTACATCTTTTATAATTCAGAAAAAAATAGAGAAATTCTGGAACATTTAGGAAATTTCACAAAAATTTATAAAAATTTAGGTAAAATGATTCAAGCAAAGAGTGAATTTCCTGCAAGTGAGTGGCGCTGCATTCCTGCGGCGTTCTCGTGGTGCCGCGTCGGCGTCGCGTTGCAGTCGGTAGCGCTCCTGCCGCCCCTTCCTTCAGGAAATAATCATAACATTAGATAAGGGCTGTAAGGCTGCTGGCCGCGGTGGCGCTCACGGAGGGCCGCGCGCGCCGCGCCGGTCCACGCCGCCCAAACTATCATTTCACTCAAGCAGGCAGGCGGGCGGGCGGGCGGGCGGGCGGGCGGGCGGGCGGGCGGGCGGGCGGGCAGAGCGGAGCGCGCGGAGCCCGTTAAACTCTATGAGAGGCCTTCCGTCAGGCGCGCGGGCCGAGCGGGCGGGCGTCGCAGCGGCCAAAGGGGCGGTCGGGGACTGCAGCTGCGGTACGGGACTTGTTCTCGATTTGTGCCCGCGGTGGTGGTGGTGTTGTGCGAGGGGGGATTATTCATTCAAAATGTGTTCAATGACTTTTTATAGACATTCTTTTATTGATTTGATTTTGTGTTTTTCTTTTGATCTGTCTTATCACTGGAAAAACTAACGTTACATGTGTCATGTTTCTTGCTGCACTCTTCGGAGAAAACGTTTCTTGCTGCATTCTCTTTGTGATGCCCCTATCCTTTTGCATGGAGATGAATGCATCATGAAACGTTTTCTCCAGAGAATGCATGATACCATGTGACACAAGTAACATTTGTTTTTCCAGTGATTTCTTTTGATTTTTCATGGTAAATTTCTGCAACTTGTTCATAAATTTTGATCTTTTACTACACCAATTTTGGAATTTTTAAAAAATTGTTTCAATGTTTTTATTCCTTTTTTAATTTTTCGGATTTTTCGGATTTTCTGTGTATTTTTTCTTGAAATCATTTTGATTTATTTGATTAAAAAAAAATAAGTGATTGTTTTGGGGCTGTACTATGATTTTTCGAAGTGACTCCCCTCCCCTCGGCGTTGTGTTGGGTCCGTGTTCACGCTCGCGCGCGCGCGTGTGTGTGTATGTGTTTGTTTAAAGGGGTGGTGCGTTCGAAGTAGTATAGCAGTGATAACGGCGATAAGAGGTATGCCCGTTCGCTGCATGCTAACTATTCGCATTAGTGTGCAAATGTGTTTTGTCCTGGTGCTGCGGCGGCGCGCGTAGCGTAGCGTAGAGGATGCGGACGACGACGATGGGGACGGGGATGAGGAAGAGCAGGCAGGGCGAGAGGATCTTAACCGACTTTACTCCTGTGCTCTTTCTATCCCCTATACATTCGCCCCGTTTCTCGCACCACGCTTTCTATCCGGTCGGCCTCGCGCGAATGTTTCGCGTAGCAGGCGGCCCCGGCAGCTCCTGCGTCACACCTTTGCGCGGGAATGCACTGTGGGTGGACCGTTGTCTGCCGCTCCCAGTTTGTTATCGCATTCTTGGAGCTGGCTCGTGCCGGGCAGGCAGGGAGCCGGGCGTCCTCAGCGGGGCGGGTTGAGGGACTATACTTCAAAGAGCTGACCCAGTGGCAAGGCCGGGGTGGGATGGGGTAGGGATGCCACACAGGACGCTGCTGCTTTTGGCATATCGATGCTCGTGCCGCACACACCGGCGCCGCGGGCGGGGTGGGGCGTGCGGGCGTTTCCTTTGTGGGGATCAATCTTTTGGCCCGCGGGTCCGATCAGGTGTTGTGAGTGTGCGCGGCGCGGTCCTGACACACATTTCGAATATGTAATGATAAAAAAAGGGGTCAGTGAATCTCTTGTGTATGTGTGTGTGTGTGCAAATTTTATTATCACATTTGTGCGGGCGGGGTGGTTGTGGTGGTTGCACGTGTCCTGGTTCTGCAGCGCGCCCCACCCCGCCCCACCGCTCGAATATCTCCGCTCTGGATCGCTCTGCCACGCCGCAGCCAGCAGCCCTGCTCGCGGTAACCCGAAAATTTTTGTATTAATGGTGGGAAAAAAAAGAGGAGGGACGCGAACGAGAAAGGACGGAATACAAAAGGCCAAAGCCGAAGCCGTGTCTCCCCTGTAGCCCCGTCCCGTCCCAGCCTCCCTGGTCCAGGGTGGTCCTCGCTCCCCAACCAGCCCCGCCCCGCGGCACCGAAAATGTACAACACGAATTCCACGGTTCCTTCCGCCCGTGGATTGGCTAATCAATGCGGACAGTTTTCTCTCTGTGTGTGTGTGTTCTTCCTTTCATTTTCCGTGAATGTTTGAAGCCTTTGTAGAATTATGGCAATGAGCGGCGGCTCGCCATTGAGAGACCGGCCGGGCCGGGCCGTGGCGTGGGAGGGAAGGTCGCCGAAAGATATGAAAATGGAAACAGAGAGAGAGAGAGAGAGAGAGAGAGAGAGAGAGAGAGAGAGAGAGAGAGAGAGAGAAGAGACTGCCGGGCAAGAATGAAAAATTCCAAAATCCATGCGCGCGGCGACGCGCGCGACAGTGTATAGCGGACCCGGATATAGCATCCATATTCAAACAGCGTGGTATTTTAGGATCAAGACCGCAGGTTTGTGTTTTGGGGCGAGTTTAGGCGGTTCGCGGAAGGTGGGGTGGGGTCGGGCGGGGTGGGGCCGGGCCGGGCCGGGCCGGGCGGGTCGGGGTGAGGAGAGGCGCGCGGTGGATAGTCTCGGACACGATAGCAGCAGTTTATACAGGACAATGCCCGAGGCGGGGCGGGGCTGGGCGGGGCCTTGCTCGGGCGGGCCTCTCTGTCTGATCAGGGTCCTCGCACTTCAGGACCGCGCCGCGCCCCGCCCCGCCCCGCCCCGCCGACGCAAATCAGCGGCGAACAAGCAGGGGAGGGCCGGGGCCGGGGGCCGGGCAGGCGGGCGGGCGGGCAGCCGGACTCTTTGATCCCTGCCGCCTCCGGGCGCGCTGCTCTGCGCGTCCTGCTGGCGCTGTTCAATCGCAGCAGCGGCGGCTCACGGGAGGAACTGAGGAACACCTCCCTGCGGCTGACCAGGTGGGCTGCTGCCGGGCGTGCGGGCGAGAGAGACAGAGGGTAGCAGAGAGAGAGAGAGGGGGGGGGGGGACGAGCACGGGCGTGTGAGAGGCGAGACGATATAAGGGAGAAGAGAGGGAAGGCAGAGACGGACATCGGGGACAAAGCCCCACATTATACAGTTGGGTGGCCAGCACCCCCTGCCTGCCCGCCGCGCTCCGCCTAACGCTGTTTGATTCCCGTCTCTCTCTCTCTCTCTCTCTCTCTCTCTCATCCTCTCTTTCTCACTCCCCCCGAACCCAACACTCTCTTTCTCTCTCCCTCTCTCTCTGGTTATCAATTTCGCAGACCGTACATGCTCTCCTAATCTGGCATTCCCTCAGACGGGCCCGAGGGGCGGCCGGCGGCCGAGGCCATCCCGGCAGGTCATCTCCCCCCGGACCGGACATGGCATTCACAATTCTGGCGCGCGCGGTGTAATAGTGGACGGCGTCAATGTGCGCGCTGGACGGCACACGAGTGAGAGGAAGAGAGAGAGAGAGAGAGAGAGAGAGAGAGAGAGAGAGAGAGAGATAAGTGTGAGGAGGCTATAGTGATAGAGAAGAGAAAAGTTGTACATCCATGAGCAGCAGGAGACATATGTAATGCTGCTGCCGCAACTTTCTATCATCTCCCGCCCTTATCCACTACACTGCCCCTCTGTCCTTTCCCCTTGTCCTTTTCCTGCGCTATTTCCTCCTTTTCCTCCCCATGGCTCCGAATCTCTGCTGCTGCCTTTGTCCGCGCGCTCGCTTGCTTTTGCCGTATGTCCCTGCCGGCCCCGCCCCGCCCCGCCCCACCCTGCGCGGCCAGGTGATACAAAGTGAGATAAGGCATGAGATATTGCGGGCCATGGGTGCCGCGGGGAGGAGTGGTGAGGGGGACGGGGATGGGGATCCTCCATAGCCATTCGCCAAAGCCCGGCGGGGCGGGGCGGGGCGGGGCCGGGCCGTCGAGCGTCATGTGCCACGGCGGAGCGGGGCGGGGCGGTCAGTCTCGCTAAGTCCGCTGGGATTAGCGGGGGGTTCGCGGGCGATATATTTGTGTGATCACCATCATCATTGGCCTCGCGCCGCCGCGCTCGAGAAAGAAGTGTGCGGGGGCGGCGGCAGCGACGGCCCGTCGGGTCGGGTCCGGCCGTGCGGGGAAATATTGCAAGCGCGATGGTCGTGTTGGTGGTGGTGCTGGTGGCGGTCGAGGGGAAAAACAGGGGGAAAAAACACAAAAAAATAGAAAAGCAAACGACCAGTCGAAAAGATAGCCAGCCGCAGCCAAAGCGCATGTGTTTTTTGTGTGTGCTTGGTTTTTTCCCCCTTTTTCTTGGTTGAGGAAAGAAGTAGGCCGGAGGAGAGAGGGTGACGAGTAGTGCGGCTGTGCAGAGGGAATGAGAAAGAGAGGTATTGGGAGGGACAGGGAGACAGAAAACTGGGTTGAGGGAAGATCAAAGTGCTTTGCAAATTGAACTGTTGTAGCACATGGCAGTAGTTTAGGTGTGCAGAGTCTTGGTACAGCATTAGTTACTTGAAAATAATGTAGCAGCCGCGTTTCTTTTTTTTCTAGGCGCCTGTCGTGGGGCCTTCTTCTTTTCGCCCGAAAGTTTATTTTTTTCGTCAATGCATTATTAAGCCCGCAGCAATTTCTGTCGTACAGATTCTAACGAAATTGCAATAGAAAATAGGTCGTAAAATTAAAAAAAAAAAATGAAACTGTCTGATTGCAAACTGTCTGACCAGATCCGAGTAATTTCAATTCCAATTAATGTGCAAAATCAGTTGCTAAGGCTACAATACCCATGCCGCGTGGGCGGAGCTAGCAGCAGCGGCGATGCTCCCCGCTTCATATTTCCAGTATTTTATTTTGGTTCGCTCAAGTCTCAACTCAAAGCTTTGAAAAGTATTTACTTTGAACAATGACCTAAGCACGACCTTGTGTCTATTTTTCTGTAATGTCTAAAATTTTCTCTACAAATTAAAGTTGAGTTTTTTTCTTTGATAATACTCCATGAGTGCGATTTGAGGCATCATTTGAGGCATATCTACTGTGTTTATTGCAAGTTCTCAATACACTTGATAGTTCTGACTTCAGTTCTTTTCTCATTTTGTGGCAAGCTTTAAAACACAGGGGGCCATTTAACGCGTTAGCGTTAGAATTTTTTTTTTAATTCCTTTTCTTTGAATTTGTTCCTGAAAGACATGTGCGCTGTCGTTGCTACTCCTTGTCCTGTTCTATGCCCAAATCCTGGACCAGAGAGAGAGAGAGAGAGAGAGAGAGAGAGAGAGAGAGAGAGAGAGAGAGAGAGAGAGAGAGAGAGAGAGAGAGAGAGAGATAGCAGCTTGGGCGTGTGTGCACGCGAGATGGAGTCTGTGCGCCCCGCCCCGCCCCGCGGGGGGCACCCCTATCGGACGGCCATCTCCTGGCGGTGATGTGTGCCTTTGAGCTCCGGGCCGGGCCGGGCCGGGCTGGTCGTCCAGAGATAACACTCATATCGACTTGACGAAGTAAAACGGGCGAGGCGGGGTCGGCTGTCATTCTGGCCCGGGTCCTGGGGGCGGCGCGGAGGCGGCGCGGGGGCGGCGCGGGGGCGGCGCGGGGGGCGGGGGGGGGGGCCTCCTCTCTAGGCCCGCGAGCAGCAGTAGCAGCAGACGCCGCTCCCGCCCCCCCCCCCCCTCCCGCCCCTCTTGTGAATAAAGTGGCACCGGCGCCTCGAACAGCTCCCGAGGAGTGATTACAAAATAATTTAGAGGCCATTTGGGACGCCCCCCTCCTGGCCGGGCCCGGCCAGGCAGGCACGCGACAGGCGCGGGAGAAATAATAATAATAATGTCAAAAAAATAAAAAAGGAGAAGGAGAAGGGGAGTGGGAGGGTCACACCTGGAGGACATCGTGTGTAGAGCGAGAGAGAGGGAGAGCGGGCAGAGACGGGGAGGGAAGAAGGGAGACTGCTGTGCTGTGTGTATTTTGATGGTGGTATTATACGCTGCTTTATCGGTTCCTTGCGGTTGCGCGAGCGGCCGAGGTGAGTGAGAGGGAGAGAGAGAGAGAAGTCCGCCTCTCTCGCTCTCTCTCGCTCGCACACCCCCTGCTGGCTGCGCCAGTGCTGCGCCGTGGTTTCAGGTCCCCATTAGCTGCTGCGCCCGTGCGGCTATTTAGACGAGATATTGCCTGATACTGTCCTTGTGACCGGCTCGGCTCAGCGCGGCTTGTCACGGCCCGGCTCGGCTCGGCTCGAACGACGTGAGGTGTATTGTTTCAGCAATGAGCCGTTAAGAACCAAGGACGCGCCATAACGCTAGAGAGGTGGAGAGAGAGAGAGGTGATTTGTCGCCCAGGAAACGATCATCAAGGGGTGAGAGAGAGAGAGAGAGAGAGAGAGAGAGAGAGAGAGAGAGAGAGAGAGCGCTGCTCTGCAATATTTTGCATGCTCCTTGATGCTCTCCCCCTCCACCCCTCGCCGCGCCGCGCCACAGCACGCCGCGCTAGGAGCCGATCCCACGGAACGATATATAATACGGATATATTTCTCTATCAGGCAGCACCTGGATTTTATGGGTTTTGTTTTCGCATTAACTAACTCCTCCGGGCGCGCGGGAGGCGTGGCGTCGAGGGTTGAGGGCGTGGCGGGGCGGGGCGTGGCGGGGCCGCAGGCCTGTTGTCTACTCCCAGATACCCCCACCTCCTCTCTGCCCGCATACCTCGCCTCTTGGCCGGTCTTCCATATCTTTGGGGTACCTTTCTCGTGTCGTCGTCTGCTCTCGTCCTGTCCCCTGCTGCTCGTGCCGTCACCTCAGCCCCACCCCACCCCACCCCACCTCACCTCGCCCCGCCCCGCCCCGCCGCGAAATGCGCAGGTGCGGCGCACGCCGCGGGGCCCAGCAGCAGGCGCCTCCGCCCCGCCCCGCCCCGCCCCGCCCCGCCCCGCCTCCGGGCGGGGCACACAACATGTTGCTCAAACTTTGAAGGCATCAGGTCATAATTTTATAATTTGGCGTGCATTTTAGTGAAGTGCGCGCGCGCGCGGGGCCCCCGGCGCTGGCGGTGTGACCTTTAATGCCTTTCCTCCCCAGTTGTTTACTGCCGAAATGAGCAATAAATATACCGCGCAACTAAGCTTTATTGCCCTCTGCGCAAATGACGATTCGAGTTTTAATGGGTGTTTCTTCTGTTCGCAGGTTGGTATAATTGTCCTTGCTGAGCTCCGAGCGCGCGACGCCCCGCCACGCCGCGCCGCTGCCGCGTCTTCGCGCCGGCCAGTATGAATTTATGATAATTAATGAATAGGCACTCGTAAGATAGGAAGGCGCGAGCAAACGGCCTGTGCTCGTGCCCGGGTGGGGGCGGGGGCGGGGCCGCGGAGGTAGTATAAGAGCCCCCCCCCGACTCCACTGCGCCGCCCCGCGCAGCCCCGCGCAGCCCCTCGCGAGCCCTCCCCGCCCGCACTTCGGTAAGTAACACCCATAAAGGACTGTTAAGACACAAACCCGGATCATCTTATATATTCCCTCTCTCTCTCTCGCTCGGTCCAACCCTTCCTTCCCCTCTCGCGGGGCCTGGCATGGCTGCTGCTGCTGCTGCTGCGTACTTCTCGTCGCCATGTCCACACCACCTCCACTCCCTCCCCCCACCACTCCCCTTAATTTCCATTGCCTTTGCCCCATCCATTTCCTGTTCTCTCTCCTCCTCTCTCTTTCTCTCTCTCTCTCTCTCTCTCTCTCTCTCTCTCTCTCTCTCTCTCTCTCTCTCTCTCTCTCTGTCCTGCAGTGCAGGTCTCCTTGCGCTGCTGCTGCTGCTGCTGTCCCTCTCTGCTCCCCGTGCCGTCTCTTTCTCACCGCAATTTTCTTAATTCCCATAACCTATAATTACAGCGTAATGAAGTAAGGCTTAGCAGACCCCGCTTAATCCGTTGTGTTTGCGGGGCCCGGTGTGGTGCGGAGGCCTGGCTGGCCGTCCGTGGCGTTGTGGCGGCGCGTAGCGGGCGGTAGTCTGATTTGTGTGCGTGTGTGTACCTTACTAAAAGGGTTCGAAATTGGAAACGTGATATTTTCTTTTGCTTATTCGTGCGTTGCCGGATTTCCTTGTTTTCGCATGTACTGTTATGTCGAGAAAAAAAAAGAAGAAGTTGAGTGTAGTTGAGGGTCTCTTCTTCTACGTCTGATAGATCACTGGCACTCTTTGCCATTGTTACGGACTGCAAGTTTTACCATCCCGCAACCTTGAGAGAGGACGGGGGTTGGGGTAGGGAGCCAGGCCTGTGGCGCCCGCCCCATTGGAAGGACACGACGTAACATTGTTGTGCATCTTGTTGATGTTTTCTTTGTTGCGTGCACGGACGGACATTCTTAGCGAGGCCGCCGCCCCGCCCCGTCCTTTGTCTGAAGGGGCCACTAACGAAGCTGCAGGCCAAAGTTTAGCCGCAGAAACCTCCTGTTATGTACTTTGACGTGAATTTGGCACGCTATAGCGGCCCCAGTGTCCGTCCAGTGTAGCCCGCCGCCGCCGCCGCAGCCACCGCCGCCCTGCAGCGAGGCTAACCCTGCCGCGAGTTTCCCCTCAGGACTTTCCGGAAGGGCCCTGCTGCAGGGAACGAAGAGAGGTAAAGTGACCGCTTTGCACTGCCCGCCCCGGCCCGGCGGCCACATACGGTCCTTCGCTGAGCGTACTACTGTACGCGTTCCGCGCTGAGCTACTGAACCTCGTTGCAACCTAAATTTATATCCGAAGCCTTGCGGTGAAGATCGCGCGGGGCAGAAATAACCCTAAATTTTGGTGTACAAATTTTGTGATTTTTTTCTGATTTTTTTATTGAATATTTTTGATTTTTTGTGAATCTTTTGAATTTTTATTGAATTTTTGTGAATTTTCTCTTAAATTTCATCTAAATTTTTCTGAATTAGGAGGTGTTGTTTTCCATACGCGTATACTATTTTCTTGAATTTGTCGAATACTTGCAAGCGTGTATAGTGAATTTACGGTCGTACTATGCTCTTCAGCAAGCAAGGATACGCGAAGTTTTCTTTGAGTTGTCATCACACTACGCTTTTAGGGTGAAGCTTCCCCTCCGGTCGCCATGCTCCGAGGCGCGGCGCACTTGCCCATGCTGCTGCTCAAGGCGCAATGGCTGCTGCTGCGCTCCGCATCCGGTATCTAATCAAGCGCTTGGAGAAGCGACGACCCCCTGGGCCGCCCTCAGGACTTATTTAGAGACATCGTCATTGGGACTGCTCGGGTCCCCGCCCCGTGTGTGCGGGAGGGACAGGAAGCGAGGCAGGAGAGAGAGAGAGAGAGAGAGAGAGAGAGAGAGAGAGAGAGAGAGAGAGAGAGATAGAGAGAGAGAGAGAGAGAGAGAGAGAGAGAGAGAGAGAGAGAGAGGCGGATCCGTCTCAGCACTCCCGCACGCCAGCGAGCTCCAGCGTAGCAGCGGCAGCCCTCCCCGGACAGTAGTTTGCGGTCGTCGGGGACGTTTTCCTTTCGATGTAGCACGTGAGCTAGTGGCCATATCTGTCGCACACTCGTTATGCCCTGCTCCTCTCCCTCTCCGGCTCTCCTCCGGCTCGCGCCGTCTCTCTCGCACCGCCCTGCTGCCCGAGCCGCCGCCGACATCTCTCCTCCTCCTCCTGCGCGCCTCTTCACTGCCCTCGTGTGCGCTTTTCCATTCGTTTTATCACTCTCCCCCGCCCGCCGCCTTCTCTACTCGCTCCTTATTTTAGCTCGCCGGGTGTCGGCACAGACAGACAGACAGACAGACAGACAGACAGACAGACAGACAGACAGACAGACAGACAGACAGACAGACAGACAGACAGAGAGAGAGCGGGAGAAGTCGTCGGCGTCCTCAAGTGCGCCAGCAGCCCAAATGCACGCCAGGACAGCTGGCTTGGATCTGGGCAGTGCGCCTGTGGACGAGAGGATAGGCAACACGCCGACACTCGTGCATCCGCATTGCCTACCCAGCCAGGCGCCTGGTGACTCTTGATCCCTTCCATCTCTCTCTCTCTCTCTCTCTCTCTCTCTCTCTCTCTCTCTCTCTCTCTCTCTCTCTCTCTCTCTCTCCATTTCGCCCTCTTGCGACTGCACGTCCACTAGGAAGCAGTGGGAATATATTGAGGTAAAGGAGACAAACATCGGGAACATTTCCCTGCAGGGCGGCGGCTGATGTATGAGTCTCCGCGGGGATATGACGCGGAGCGCGCGTGTCCCCGTCTCTCTCTCTCTCTCTCTCTCTCTCTCTCTCTCTCTCTCTCTCTCTCTCTCTCCCGCTCTCTCGCTCGCTCGCTCGCTCTTGCGTGCCGGAGAGGGTGACGGAGCCGCGACACGTGTGGGGCCGACGGCGTGACAGCAGAAGTAACGGAAGTGACAAGTCGCGAGGAATGCGTTACTGTTGCGAAGGCATGTGTCTTGTTTGGAGGTGCAAGGAACACGCTGTGCTCAGCCCCGATGCATCTCCACTCGTATAGATGCTGGCTACTAGTATACACTGGTTGGGGACGAAACATATCTCTTCAACACACTTCATGGGTGCCTCTTATGAAATACATGTTTCACCCGCCTTTACTGTCTTTAACGGGTATCTTGTCTTGTCAATAGGGATGGCCACATTATGCTAATAAAATTTTGCATAAAGTGAGTGCATAAATTTTGGTCTTTTATGCGACTATTGTGGGCTAAATTATGGCAATCATTCGGCCATCAAGCGGCAAAATTTCGCGAAAATGCGGTAGTGTAGTAAAAAGGGAAAAAAAGATGTGAAAAATTCAAAAATGCCACATTGAGCGGTTTAATAAAATAAAAAATTATAAAAATAATAATTTGAAAAAAAAGAGGTTGTTAAAATAATGGTAGAGGGAAATGGTGTCAACATCAATACTTTGGATAGATTTCTCTTTCTCAGTCTCAGAACAGAGTAGAAATATGACCCGAAGTCCGAAGTATATAAAACGACGAATGTTTCTGATATTTTCATCCGATTTCTGTGGAAAACTGAAAAATATGCGCGCATGATGCCGCAAAAACATAATGCATCAAAAAAGAAAAAACGAAATTATGCGACTTTGAAATGCATTGTGCCACGGTCCCTCAACATCAAAAAAGCTATTTTTTTTTCTTCATTTTGAACGATTTTAAAACATTATGCGTTTGCTTAAAGTGACCATCTCCAACTGTCAAATATTGGCCCGAGTCAAAGTTTAAGCCTCAGAAAGCCTTATTCGGCGAGCCGAGCAGCTCCCGCCGGTCGCGCGAGCCCTCGTCGAATCGCGACTCCTGGCGCCATCTGTTGTCGATGCGGCGAAGCTCGAGGCCCGCGAGCCCGGCCCGTGACCGCCACCACCACCACCGCCACCGCCACAGTGCAGAGGCGCGGCACTTCCGAACGGGAGTCACCTTTAGTCCAGTGTCGCGCGTGTGTGTGTGTGTGGGGGGGGGGGGAGGGGCGGCACTCTTTACCTCCCACTTGCTTTAAACGTTGTGCTCAGGGCAAAGCTATCCATGTTTAAGGAGAGCCTTTCTGCCTCGACAGAACTGTCTCGAGGGAGTTTTCCTCATAGCGTTCGGCCCGCCAACGACCATCAGACGGGGTATATGCCACCCTTGCTGTCGGACTCATTATCTCCCGCCGTGCCGTCTGCTTCTCCGTCAGTTTTATTTGTTTTACCAAAAGAAAATTTCTCTCTGTATACGAATCGCGTTTCTGCTTTTTATTGTTTTCTGCCGGGCCCTATCTACGCCCGGTCCGATTGGACAGAAGAACCAGAAAATGCAAAATGAGAAAGAAAGAGGGAGGGAATACCGCCGAAGAGTGAAATTGAATGCGAGCAGTAGACGAGAGAGAGAAAGAAAGAAAGAAAGGGAAAGGGGATAAGAGATTTGCCACCTTGCTGCCCCGCGGCCCGGCCTGGTCGGCCCCACTGGGACTGGCTGGCTGGGATATTCATGGATCAGACCCCCGCCCCGCCCCGCCCCGCCCCGCCCCACCACGCCTCGATCGGGCCAAACTCCATTTGAAGTCGGCGGCGGCCGCGAAATAAAGTAAATAAAAAATCACACCACCATGCCGCGGTGGCGTGGCGCGGTGTAAGGGCGTTATTTGCCATCGACGCTGGTGGCCTCTCTCTCGCTCGCTCTCTCTTTCGCTCCCCCCTCTCTATCTCTTGCTCCCCGCCCTGCCCTTCCCCCTTTTTCTAATCCTGCGGCCGAGATGGAATGGGCCCTTGTTGCGGTCCGCGGCGCGGCCCCACGCCCCCTCTCACCCCTCCCACGCCCCGTCGCCCTCCTCGGCCTCAACGTCAATATGGAAACGAAAAAATTCCCACCAACCACCACCCTTCCCTCCCCCCCCCCCCCCAACTGCTTGGCCTCCGTCTTTTTTTGCGCCCCCGGCACTGCTCGTTCCGCGCATCACTGCCCCGCAGGAAACAGAAGAATGCTGCCGAAGAACGCCCCCGCGCGCCACGCCCCGCCACGCCCCGCCACGCCCTCGCCGAGGACGCCCATTCCGCCACGGATGAGCAGGGGTAGTCGTTTTGAATGATTTGGGGGTCGCGATGGTCTGGCCGGGAGGGTCGCTGCGTATGGCCGGGGGCGCTGGCGCCCTGCCCCTGCCCCAGCTCCTGCTACAGCTCCTGCTCCGGCTACAGCAGCTCGCCTGCTCTCCGAGGAGATGGAGCCACTGCTTCGACTTGAGCTTCGTTAAGCTACGTCCGCCTCACCTCACGGGCTTTTCGTGGGGAGCGCATCCAGAACTGAAATGTGTGAATGTCACTCACTTGTCACTCTAAATGACCATGGACTTTTATTGTTACCAGCCTCTGGACTTTTTTGATCATGCCTAAGCCGGATACAATATTGTGTGTAGTTAGTAACATTTTTGAAAATTTTGTAACTACACTTGAAAAACAAAGGTAGGACTTAATGCCTTTCTAGGGGTGTGAAATTTTAATGCCTTTGCAAAGGCACGAAATTGTCCAAAGGCATTAAAATTTAACACCTTGGGGCAGTTTTAATGCCTTTGCAGGGGTGCTAATTTTTAATGCCTTGGTAAAGGCATTAAAACCCTTCCCGTCCTACCTTTGTTTTCCCAGTGTAGTTTTAAAAATGTAACTAACTATACACAATATTGTATCCGGCTTAGGCATGCTCAAAACAGTTCAGGGGTTAGTAACAATAAAAGTCCGTGGTCATTTAGAGTGTACACTGGAAAAACAAAGGTGTGACTTAACACCTTTACAGGGCTGTTAAAGGTGTAATGCCTTTGGAAAGGCATTAAAATGTCGTAAAGGTATTAAAATTATTGCCCTCGGGTGATTTTAATGCCTTTGCAAAGGCATTAAGCCTTGAACACCCCTGTAATGGTGTTAAGTCACACCTTTGTTTTTCCGGTGTAGGTGTGTAAACTTTAAAAAGGTGACATTGCATATCTGAACAATTTTTATTTTTCTCAAGCACTTGTGCCCTCAAGTGTGTGCAAGTTCCGCGTGAAAAAATCAGTGAAAAATCCACACTTGAACGCGGTGAAGTGTGCGGCGGATTTGGTTTGTGGCGCTACCGCCACAGGACGCGCGGTGGTGTTGTCCAAAATTAAAACGCGGCGCCAAACCTTTCACGGCTTTTAGCTCGGAGGAAGCATAGCAGCTCTCTCCTCCAGATGATTGAAATAAAAGCGCGCGAAACGGAGGGGAATCCACGACGGGGAAAAAAAAAAAAGAAAGTTTGAAAGAAAAAAAGGAAAAAAAGAGCAGCGGCGTGTAAAACAAGAGAGGGGGAGGCGGTCTGCCGAAGGTGATTGGGGTTGGATTAAGATCGCACGCGGGCCCCGGCCGCCCCGGCCCGGCTGTCTGCTCTGGCGTTACCGAGGTGAGAATTTTTTTTAAAGCTTTCTTTCTCTTCTGTGTGGCCTGGTGGTGGTGGTAGAGGGGCGGGGATGATCGCAGACTGTTTCTAATGAAATGGGGTGCCCTCTGTTGTCTCTCTCTGCTCCTCGTTCTACGGCGAGACTGACGAGGACGCGACGCGATGCCGTAACCGCCGCGGATGGTTCGTTGAGATGCGTGGCTTTTTAACCAGCGCGCGCGGATGGCTTTTGATCTGGCGGGGTGGGGCGGGGCGGGGCGGGGCCCATCGGAGATGTGATATGGTAATGCCTTATACGATACCGCGAGGGCGGCGGCGAGGGAAAGTAAAGGAAGAAGGCGAAAGAAGAGGTCGGCGGGGCGAGGCGGGGCGCGCCGCCGCGCGGCTCGATTTGAGTTTAGATCGTGAAATTATGAGTATGGAATGCAAATTGGCTGGGAAAGCAGACGTTGGTAATGTGTTTCAATTTGCAACTTCCTGAGCGGAATGCAAACGAGTGGTGGTGGTGGTGCTGCTGCTGCTGCCCCTATAGGCCGGCTTCTTGAACTCCCTGCCCCAGCAGGTGCGCCCGGACCAGCCCGACCCACCCCAGCCCAGAGCCCCCTGAACCCTGACGAGGGCCCGGGTTTCAGAAGTGGGTGACCGGGTGCTGTAGCCGAGGGGTCTTTCACTTAAAAAAAAAAAAAAAAATCAGTGTCACCCTAAAGGAAAATTAGTACAAAATCAGAAAAAAATGATACACAATCGGAAAACAAAATCAAGGAAGAGCACGAAACACCAGAAAAATCAAAAAATCCGTGTACGCTTGAATTTATAGTGAAGGACCCCATCGGCTATAGCTGCCGTCTCGACTTGTGCCTTTTTATACATTAATGTTTTAATTTGTATCACCGACACTAAGTCATCACCTGTCTGCCCAGCCCTAAGGTCCCCCCCTCCCCCTCTTCTCAACTCCCCCCAATCCCTCTGGCGCGCTCTCTTTCTCTCGTTTTTTATCGGATTTTATGGCGCTCGGCAGTGAATTTGGAATTTTATTGGTCGGGCGGGTGCGGGTGGGCGCGGGCTGTAGGCCCGGCGGGGCGGGGGTGTTTAATAAACATGAATTATTTGGGCTCACGCTACGTGCAGGTGATTCTTTCTCAAGGCCGCAAGCAGGCCTCTCAGCCCGCGTCGGTCGGCCGGTCGGCGGCGCATCGGCAGTTTTTAAATTGCCTCCCAGTCAGTTTCATGCCCCGGCGGCCCGGCGGTGGCGATGGAGGCGCTCGAGCGCCTAATGTATGTGTATTCCCCGACACTTCATGTTGTTTTATATTCGCGCCGTACCGCCGAGAGATTACTTGCGGTATAGCTGCCACCGCGCCCGCCCCCTTCGCCCCGCCAGTCTCTCTCTCTCTCTCTCTCTCTCTCTCTCTCTCTCTCTCTCTCTCTCTCTCTCTCTCTCTCTCCCTCTCCCTCTCTCCCTCTCTCCCTCTCTCCCTCTCTCTCTCTCCAGTCACCGGTAGTGCAACTTCCGGCGTGGCCCCAAACTTAAGGACTCTCTAATGTCCCGAGCAGGACGCCGCACCCGCGCCGCTGCCCTCCCCGAGGGATGCCAAACTGCCGTCCTGTATTTATCGGGGCCCCAGGGGTAAGGGGGTAGGGGGTCTTCTGTCGAGGGCCCCGGTGGGCCGTCCGGCGCTGTGCCCCCTCCTCCCCTGTCTCCTCCTCGGACCCCCGAACCTCCGCTTTAGGGGCGGATGGGAAGGGAGGAGAGTCCACAAGGGTGCCGTGCTCCCAGCGCCGGCCGGAAGTGTCCGCTGCCCGGACCCGGACCGGCCCCGCCCCGGCCGCCAGGCTCGACCTGTTTTAATTCTTTCGCTTGTCTCGCATTTTATTCCCCCGCTCTCTCCCCCCCCCTCTCTCTCTCTCTCTCTCTCTCTCTCTCTCCCTCCCTCCCTCCCTCCCTCCCTCCCCTGTCCCCACCCTCACACTCTCCTTCCTTGTCCCTTTCCTTCACTCCATTCTCTCTGCCCGAACGTTTGTTCCAGTCAGAATAAAAAAAAGGAAGATAAATAAGTCCAAGATACAGCTGGACGGTCGCCGCGCGGGTTACATTAGCTCCCGCCTCGCAAACCCCTCCTCCTCCTCCTATCCCTGCGAGTGTGCCCCTGATTCAGAAAAAGAGGGGAAAGAGTATGAACCTAAAGGGTTTGATGACTTCTGGAGCGGCGGGCGCGTTCGGGTGCGTGGCGCCGGTTTGGCTTTGGCTTGGACACGTGTTTCTTGTGTGATGTTCGGAATTTGCATCCGTTTGACTGAGTGTTGTTGAGGCCGGGCCGGGCCGGGCCGGCGCAGACCTCTCGCTTGATAGACGCGCACGACGCCAAATGGGATTAGCGGCGGCCGCTGGATTTGCATAGGATACGCACTGCTCACACCGCACACGCACATGGGCTAGAATTGAGTTATTGCTAAATTCGAACTCAGGCCGCTCCCCCTTCTTTTTGTTTATATTTATTACGAAACAAACGCCGAAACCTGTTTCATCTCCTCGCTCTTTATAATTTTGTGGACGTCCTATCGCACATATCGCCCCTTATTTATTTATTTATTTATTTATTTATTTATTTATTTTATTCAATAACACTGTTCAAAATTCCGTACCCCCATGCCCCAGATACTACGGTAAAACCGTTTTGTTTCGTGACGGGACGACCGTATCTGAAAAATTACGGTGTTTTCCGTGACCAATTCCGTAGTTTCAGTTTCTTGAAACTTCGAAAAAAGTTGAATCATAGGCCCATGTGAAATATACGGTCATAGGTAGTACGGACGAACCGTACCCAATAATAACGGTCCGGACCAGGTAAAAAATTAACGGGGAAAACCGTACTAATTACCGTGGAAATTTCTGACAGTGAAGCAGTGTACGCACCCTGTAGCGTGTCCACGCATTGCGTTTGTTCAGCAATCAGCGGTTTAAATCTTCGCGTGATCGGGAAGGAGTCTGCTGAGATACGGCAGAGGACCGACCAGGGACCACATCTAATGAATGAAAAAAGGGCGCCTCTCTTCATTTCATTATTTTTATTTTTTTGCTAAGCCCGCATTTTTTTTTAAATATATACTTTTTCGTTTGGGAAAGGAAGAGCAGATGGATTTCCTCTGGCGATATGCCGCTGCGTGGCCTGTCTGCAGCGTGCTAATGATTCAGCCGCGCTGCCAAAGCGCGCCTCGCAGCCGCAGTTGATTTCCTTCTAAATATCAAACATTAAAAGGTTCGCGTCGCTTTCGCTTCCTCCCCCGCCTTGCGCACCCAGGACCCCGTTCACACACACACACACACACACACACACACACACACACACACACACACACACACACAGACGCGCACCTTGCTCTCTCTCTCTCTCTCTCTCTCTCTCTCTCTCTCTCTCTCTCGTCTCTCTCCCACTCGCTGCCACGTCTAGCCAGTAGTCTTTCCGTCCTTGATGAATACTCTCCATTAAAGCTCTCCCCCCTTCCCTCACAACTCATCCCCTCCACCCCTTCTCATCCTTCGATATGCGAGCTTATCTACTTCCCCACTGCGCGTCGCTTTTCGTATTTTTCTTTCATATATATATATACTCACACACACACACATTTTTCTACTATATCTTTCTCTCTCTCCCTCTCTCGCCCAGCACCCCTTTCTTGCGGGTGGCCGCGCGCGTTTCAGCACCCTCCCTCCCCCTCTCCCCCCCTCCACCTTTCTGCCAGCGCGCTGAAAGACGCCTCGCGAGAGTGTGCGTATTTTTGACGTAAATCTGCGAGCGATATATGAATGCCTTCCTAATGACGAACGTAATGGAGACTGCGGGCGTGGCGGGGCTAGGCTGTCAAATAATCCTTTTCCCCTCACCACCCCTTGGTCACGCCGCCACCGCGCCCTCCTGGACTTCCTTTTTTTCTTTCTTTTTTTTTTTACCCCTCCTGTTTTGTTTTCGTCCATTAATGGATTCGTGACCTAATGAATTTTTATAGAAGCACATTAGAAGGACCCCGCGCGCGCCCGCGTATGTGTGTGTGTTTGTGAGTGTGTGAGTGTATGTCGTGAGGGCGCAGCTGGGCACGGCCCCGCCGGCGCACCCTCACACACGCACACACACGCACACCTGTTACACTGCACGTGTCCTAGCGACCCCCTTTCCTCCCCCGCCGTCGTTGTGTTTTTCTTTTACCTTCCTTTTTTCTTCTTCTTTTTTCCCCCCGTGCTGCTCCCTCCCAGCTGCCCTCACTCTCTGCCGCTGTCGCCGCGTGTCTTAGAAGAAGTGTAAAGCAGATTTGTCTCTTGGCGCTCTTGGACGACAAGGACCAGGGTACTGTTCGCCG
Source organism: Frankliniella fusca (assembly GCA_029379305.1). Taxonomy (NCBI): domain Eukaryota; kingdom Metazoa; phylum Arthropoda; class Insecta; order Thysanoptera; family Thripidae; genus Frankliniella; species Frankliniella fusca. The sequence continues at coordinate 465,906 of JAHWGI010001444.1, forward strand.
TGGACGCGGCGCCCCCGCCTCCCCGCGCGGTGACCTGTGTTAGTTCGTCTCGTTTGCCCGCTCGCGTGCGGCGGGGCGGGCATGGTGTTGACGCTGTCTGTATGCACTGGACGGACACGCGGAGGACGGGGCGTAGCGCCGGGACGCCGGTAGGGCGTAGAGGCGGCGTAATGACCCTAATGGGACCCGCGTCAAAAGACGTGTTTTTAATGCGCGTCGCTTTAACCGCGTGGGCCTCCGCGCCAGCGTCTCCGCACACGGTCATGTAGGCCCTGTTGCTGCTGCTCCTGGTGCTTTCCCAATTCGGCTGCTGCTGCTGCTCCAGCTCCTGCTGCTGCTGCTCCTGCTGCTGCTGCTGCTGCTGCTGCCCCAGGTGCTGCTCCTGCTGCTGCTGCCCCAGGTGCTGCTCCTGCTTCTCCTGCTGCTGCTCCTGCTGCTGCTGCTACTCCTGCTGCTCCTGCTGCTGCTCCTGCTGCTGCTGCTGCTGCTCCTCCTGCTGCTCCTGCTGCTGCTCCAGCTGCTGCTCCAGCTGCTGCTGCTCCTGCTCCTGCTGCTGCTGCTGCTCTCACATTCGGAGAGTGTCAGCAGAGGCCTGTGGGGCCCCGCCCCGCCCAGCAGTCCTGGGGCTAAGGCCGGCCGCAGGAGGTGTGAGATGAATATCAGATACATTTTTGTGTGAGCACGGGGGGGAAAGGAAAGAACGCGAGTGGGAGTAAGGGAGACGGAGGAGGTGTGGAAGAGAAATAGATGGACGGATAGATGGATGAATGGACGGACGGACGGACGGACGGTCGGACGGAGACAGCTAGCCGGGCCCGGACCATCCCACCTCCATTCGGTACGTGCCCTGCCACCCCGTTCATTAAGCCCCCTAGTACTGACGTTTCCTGGTCTCGTTTTTCTCTCCGCCCCGTCCTCTCTCTCTCTCTCTCTCTCTCTCTCTCTCTCTCTCTCTCTCTCTCTCTCTCTCTCTCTCTCTCTCTCTCATTCTTTTTCTGGTTACACGCTCGCCCCTGCCGGCCCCATCCCTGTCCCCTGTCCTTCATTCCTTTTTATCAGTCATGCTAAATCCCTTTCTTTTGTGCTCTCCTCATCGAGAAATCCGTACATGCCTGTTTGTTGGCGGCGCTGTCAAGAAAAAGGTTTGAAGGGAAGGGCGACGCCGCTTTGTACGACACAACAGGGCTCTGCTCTGTTCTCTCTCTCTCTCTCTCTCTCTCTCTCTCTCTCTCTCTCTCTCTCTCTCTCTCTCTCTCTCTCTCTCTCCCTCTCTGTCCCTCCCACCCCTCTCATCTCACTCATCGTACGCCATGATTCACCACCAGATATTGGCAAGATTTTTGCTAGCCTACTTTTTCTTTCAGCTTTCCTGTTTTCTGTCTTGCGCTGTCCCCTATTTTATGTTATGTTTTCATCCCGTATTTTAGATACTGCGTAAAAGATGGGCCTAATGACAAGAATTATAGCTCTTTGTTTAATGGCTGGTCGTGGAATCAATGACTCGGGGCCGCGCAGGCTGAGAGCAGGAGTGAGAGAGAGTGAAAGTGAGAGAGTGAGGAAGAGAGAAAGAGAAGGGGAGCAAAAAAAAAAAAGCTTGTCGTCCTGCCTCTTAGGGAGCTTTACCCTTCCATTTCGTCCACCGCTGCGGAAGGGGAAGTGGGCGAGTCAATGAGCAATTTTTGCTCTTCCATCAAAACATGAAAAATCTAAAAGTCCGAAAAAAAAAAGTTGCAGAAAAGTGAGAGATGGGGTGGGCAGGCAGTGATTTACGACATTTGTATGATATATATTTTGAAAAAAAAAAAAATCCCTAAGTGTGTCGGTCCTGAGGCTGGCCCACGGCCGGACGGGGCAGCGCATGCCGTGTTTGTAGGGTGCGAGGTGCGAGGTGCTTATCAGGCACAGCCCTTGTTGTTGCTGTTTCTTTTTTTTTTAGAATATAAGAGTGAAATATTTCCGAAAGGGCCCGACGAGAGGCCGGGCCGAGCTAAATCAGCGCCCACTGCGTCAAACCGCGGTGAAAAATATTCTTGTGTGTGCTTGCCTTTCCTATGCGTTATTTCTTTCATTATTACAGAACCTCCCCCCTGATGTGTGTCCCACCCTGTTCCTTTTTTGTTTTCTCTCTCTCTCTCGTTCGCATATACCCGCTCGCTCTCTCGCCGCCACTGGGCTTGTTGGCCCCCGTACGGCTGGACACCTTGGAGTGACACATGGCCCGATTACGCTGTGGTGGCCTGGCTAGGCGGGGCGGGGCGGGGCGGGGCGGTGCAGGGTCCGGAGCTGCACGCCTGCAGGTGTGGTGGCCGACTGGAACGCCCCGCCCCGCCCCGCCCCGCCCTTGTGCTCCCTGTTGGCGCGCGCGGGTGGCAGTGGTGCGGCGGTGGCCAGCAGCGATAACCGGAGTGATAACAGGGAGTGGTTTACGGCCGCCGCAAAACGGCTCAAACTTTTCGCATTAAATAAAACGCTGGCCAAAAAATGAGGGGGGGGGGGCAGGGGGGCTGTGGGGGAAGGGGTAGGGGGGTAGAAAAAAAGTTGTGCGATGAGTTCCATTTCCTTGATAGAGGGGCAAGTGCAAGGTGGGCCGCTCCACTCGTGTGACGGTTAGAGGGGAAAAGGGCCCGGGGAGTCTGAGCTGCTTCTCTGGAGACGACAATGTTGTCATCGGCCACTCATTGCACGGATCATTTACGTGACCGTAGCGCCCCGCGCCTCGCCGAGCACCGCTATCTCTAGCACGACCCACCCCAACCACCCTGCAGACAGTTATCCAGTAGAGACCCCCCCTCCCCCCTCCTTTCACCTCTCTTCTCCCTTGACCGCCTTGCCTTATACTTCCCCGCGGCTGAGCACGAGTGCGACTCTTTTTAATTATGATTGCTTTTAATCGCCAAAAATTGTCGGGGCGTGAAAGATTGAGGTGGTGGAAGCAGGCGAGGCTCCAAGGGGGGCGGGGAGAGATGGGGAGCGAGTTAGGTGCGGTAATGCGATCTCGTCCCATCGTCGGCATGCTGGCGAAAATGTCTTCTTTTCCGTTTCTGGACGCTCCATTTCACTCCCCGTGGTGGGGCGGGGCGGGGCGGGGCACCTGCGGGGCGTTCTGATTTATTGCGAGGAGCGTGCTGCTGGCCCGGCTAACATCGTGGGCTCGGTTCATCATCATTTTTTGGGAGCCCACGCGTCAGCGACTGGGTCCTGCCTCTTGAACACGTTACAGGCGACCGACTATAGCTAGTTATTCACAGTGTTTTGGGATCTATCGCGCAATAGTAATTATTGGTCCTGCGAAAATGTGTACAGCAATAACGATGTTGGTTTGGTGGCGAGTTGCCTTGCCCTCCCACTCCCCACTCCCACCGCTGCTGATAGGTTGCATGTTGGCCTCGCTCGCCCACCTGGTCTGAGCTCTCTCATCCCCCCCCCCTCTCTCTCTCTCTCTCTCTCTCTCTCTCTCTCTCTCTCTCTCTCTCTCTCTCTCTCTCTCTCTCTCTCTCTCTCTCTCTCTCTCTCGGGGGTTCGGGGCTGAGCCGGCTGGACCACGTCTCCGCCCCCGAGGCATGACCTGGACCGCAGCAGCCGTATCCCTTTAGCCTTTGTCTCTCTGTGCGTCTCATTTACTGTATTCAAATGAAGTAATAGGAAGAAATATGGTAGTGCGGCTGGGCAGTGTGTCTGTGTGTGTGTGTGTGTTCGTGTATGTGTGTGTGTGTGTGTGTGTGTGTGTGTGTGTGTGAGAGCGCTGGGCTTTGGCTGTGGTGTGTCCAGCCCAAACCAGACGGCCCCGCTCCGCCCCGCCCCGCCCCGCCTAGTCCAGAGCGCTCTGCTCCCAGGGGACAGCTAGGCCCCGCATAATCTAAAATGCCGTCTGCTGTGTGCAACTCTCCCCTCCGCACCCCCGGGTTTTCCTTTCTCTTTTCCCGACCCTCATCGTATCCTTTCCTCCCTTGTCTTTCTCTCTCTCTCGCTCGCCCGCACTCTCTCGCTCGCTCTGTTCGGTTTGCTCGCTCCCCGTGCCCTTTCTCGCTCCGGCCCATAACTCCATTGCGGTCACGCGGCCCGACCCCCATCCCGGCCCATCTTTTTAGACAAAATCAGAAAATTACATGGACGTCCTCGCGCCGCGGCGGCCGTGCGGTCAGCTGCGGCCGCCGCGACATGCGACTTTGTTCTCTGATTTTGCGCCGCGATTTTGTGTGCGTGGATCTCGCTGGTCCAGCTGACCGACCGGGGGCCGGGGGAGAGTGTCGACAGAATGTGTAGCCGCAAACACACACTGTATCGCTTGGGCTTATTCTTTTCTTCCCGTGCTCGGCGCCCTGCCCTCTCCGCCATCTACCCCGCCCCTAACCCCGCCTCCTACCCCGCTCCTAACCCCGCCTCCTACCCCACCCCCGACCCCACCTCTACACCACCTCCCGCACCACACTGCCGCGCGTCTAACAATTTGGCTCCGTGTACAGGCAAAGGTTTGCCGTCGCCTTTTCCGCCCGGCCTCATTCCCATTTTAATCCTTTGCCTCCTCCTCCTCGGCCACGCCGCGCCACTTCTTTTAGAGAATGAGAACTTTTTCCGGGAAATAAATAACAGTAAAGAGAGGGGGCGACAATGTGAGGATTGAAAGCTCTACGGGGCGCTCTGCCGCTCCCGCTCGGTTATCATCGCGCTTTCAACTTTTATTTGTGGGATTTCTTGGTCTGCTGCTGCCGCCGCGAGGGGAAGAAGAAGAAGGAGGAGAAGAAGAGGAAGAAGAAGAAGAAGAAGAAGAAGAAGAAGAAGAAGAAGAAGAAGAAGAAGGGGCCGAAAGGGTTGAGCCCCTCTGTGTGGAGTCGGGAAGTGAACGGTCGAGCGAGCAAGGGTTGCAAAGAGCAGTGGTGGCGCGCGGGTAGGGGGATGGAAGGGGTGTTCCTCTCTCTCTCTCGCTCTCTCTCTCGGTGGCATCGGCTTAATTTATCGTCTGGAGAAAAGATCAGAGTCCCGGAATGAGGTGGGGAGGGGACGCGAGGGGAAGGGGGGGGGGAGGGACGCACGATGAGGCAAGCGACTTCATTCCAGACTCGCGGTATTTACGAGTGCGATTTTATTGCTGGCGCGCTGCGGTGTGGCACTCAGTACACCACCGCCGCGTGGTGGCTGCTGGCCCTGTCTCCGCCCCGCCCCGCCACGCAGCGGTACATGTTTTATCACTTTGGGGAAGGTGGTGCGGTGGGGGGGAAGTTGTGTGCCAATCTGCAAACGCAAACTTACGTCCTGATGAGCACCTGCGAGCCAGCCGTATAAGAGTAATGCATTGAGGAGGGGAAGAGAGCGCGCGGGGGACATTTTGCTTCTTTCTTTATACCAAGTGTACTGTTTCTAACGAAAAAAAAAAAAAATGAAATAAAAATTTGCTCAGCTGAGATTAGAAATGAAAAATTAGCACTTCGGCCAAACACTTTCAACAGCGGAAAAATAAATTGCAAGGTAGCGTAGCTTAAAAATTAGAACCGTTACTTAAAAATTAGCTGCCCCTACAGCTAAAATATTAGTACACCTTATTAGTACACGGTCAACGCGATTTTTATTTCTTTTTGTTTTTTTCGTTTGTACAACCATGGTTCTTTCTTGATAGTCGGTCCTGCAGACTAAGTTAGTGGCAGCGGCGGTGGTGAAAGGCGTTCCAGTTCGGATGCAAGGTGAGGTGGAGCTGGGAGATTGTCTCGAAATTCCGTTCCTTGGCTCTCCTGTCGAGCCCTCCCGTCCGCCCCCCGTCCAGCAGGACCTCGAAGGTGCCGCGGGCAGGGCGGGGCGGGGCGGGGTAGGGAGTGGGACGAATCGCTCAGCTGTGCGGCCAGGGACCTTCTCGGTCCCGCCTCCTCGCCCCGCCCACAACCCTTTTCTCTCCCCATTGTCCCCCTCCTGCTCGCCTTGCCATTCTTCTTTATCTTTTGTTTCACGACCAGTTTGTTTTTTAATTCCGTGTGGAAGCTACGAGGGGTAAACAACTCTGAATTCGGTGTACAAATTTCGTGAATTTGAATTGAATTTGTCTGAATTAAATTGAATTCGTTTTGAATTCGCTTTGAATTTTTTGAATTTATTGCGAAGTTTTTTGAAATTATTGTGAATTTGTTGTGAATTTACTTGAATTCGCTTGAATTTGTTTTGAATTCGTTTTGAATTCGCGTGAATTAGTTTTGAATACGCGCGAATTAGTTTTGAATTCGCGTGAATTAGTTTTGAATTCGCGTGAATTAGTTTGAATTAGTGTGAATTTTGAATTAGTGGTGTACATCAAAATTCGGAGTTATTTACCCCTCGGGAAGCTATTGTCGAGCTTCGACCTATCTGGAGAGAGGTAGCGCAGAGCGGCGCTACTGGTCACTCCAGCCGCCCCGCCCCTCCCCGCCCCTCCTAACATAGCTTCACCTCGCCCTTACTCCCTTATTCCGACCAGCCTGATTTTGCTGCAAGCGCCGGGCGCTGCACTGCGCACGCACTTAAGAACACGTTTAAATTTTCTTAATAAAACGCATAAAAGATATACTTTTTATTACTTTTCATATTTAGAGACATCTGGCCAGTATTAATAAAAAATCCTGAGTAGCCGCCGCCATGGGCAATCAAAGAGTATAAATCAACTAAGTTTTTAAAGTCGCGTCGAGGGCCTTTTTTTAACAGCTGAGATATAGACGGATCTCCCTCCTCTCTCGCACGCGTGGGGTGCGTAGCAGCGCCGGCCCCACGCACAGCAGACCACCAACCCTTTTTATCTTCCATATTATTTCCCTCCTTTTATTGTAGCAGAAACATTGAGAAGGTATTCGCTGATAACACCTTAGTATAAATCACTCTTAATGCGGTTTTTCGTGGTGTTTTTTTTTTTTTTTTTTTTTTTTTTTTTCTCTCCCCCGCACACTCCTTTCTCCTGGCGGCCTCTCTCCCTCCTCCACCCCTCGCGTATTGGGGGTTTAGCCATTATTGGGGAATGTGCGCGTAATATTTTCTAAGATTTGCGCTGCGGCACGCAATTGTCCCCAGCGTGCCGTGTGTGTGTGCGTGTATGCGTGTGTGTGAGAGAGGGAGGAGGAGGAGGATAGGCAGATGAGGAAGGGGCATGGCAATTAGTGCGGATTCTTCCACCCCTTTTTTGTCTCCCTATCTCTCTCTCTTTCTCCCTCTTTCTCTTGGTCAGCAGGCGGACACGTCCTCCTGATTGAGGTTTTAGCCGTGAGGGTCCGGCGGGTGCTGGCCAGCCCCGCCCCGTCCAGCCCGGTCCAGCCCGCCCGAGAATCGGGAATAATCATAATGCCTCTTCCTTCTTTATTTTCCCCCCTCGCGGCGTGCGCGTCGTTAAAAAGATTTGCATCTCTTTTGCGGCCGCTTTTCCAAGGGCGCTTTTGCAGAGAGGTTCCTCTCGTTCTGCAGCGGGGACATCGCCACAGCGTTGAATATAGGACACGGTACTTGTACACTCGTGGATACCCAAGCTATATATGTATGCTGTATGTCGCACACCTGTACGTGGTAGGTTTTCCAATCGCACAGTTCTCCCTAAGTGGGTGCAATTTCTAGGAGTATTCGCGTCTTTGCTCTTTCATGTGTGGGAACTGGAATACACCTGCAAATGTGCTACATTCGCTCAATTGGGTTTCCAGTTTAGCTGCACACTGCTCGGCAGCCATCGACCAGACGAAATACTTCTCTTGGACCGGTTCCAGCCGCTCGATGCTGTGCGTTGACCCGGGCATGAAAAAATAATTGTTTGCGTGCGTTATGCGTGTTTTAATATTGTATTACTGGGGGACCCCTTTCTGATAAGCTGTGCTCGAACTTTTTTTTTTACTTTGGTTTAATTCCCTCGAAAAAACGAAACAGAACAATAAAAAGAGTTGCGTATACGTGCGTCGAAAAACGAAGTTTGATGTGTGAGTAAATACAAATGGAATTGAGGTTCGGCTTGACAATTATTTAGGAACGTGAAAAAAAATAGAAGTGGGGGAAAAGTGCGTGAGTGGAGCTGATTTACGGGGAGCCGCGCTCTTTCGGTTTATTCATCTTTAACGACAATGGAGATCGAATTTGGCCGGTCAGTTCTGTTCCCCTTTCGCCCTTACGCGCGCACATGTCACAGATTAAAAAGAAAATAGGACGCGCGCGTGAATAAGACAATATTTTATCTATAGGGACCTCCCAGCAGCTGCGGTAAAAATGCCTTTACGCATGCATGACCAAAGACCATGAGCCGTGTGCGCTCGTTTGTGTCTGTGTGTGTGTTCACACATGAGTGAAATTCCTTGGAAAATTCGCACACCTTCAAGTGTGTAACGTTCTCTTCAGGGGATTTCGGCTAGTGCTGTGCGAATGGTTCGAAATCAATGGAATCTGTCTGGAATCGATTCGGTTCCGAATCGGTTATAATTTGGCATCAAAGGTTCAAAATTTCGAATCAGCCAGGATTCGCCACTAAATCATATAAAGTTTAAGCATATTATTTTCAACAAAAAGAGGGGGCGAGCGTGCCTTTGCAACGATGTCTGGGACCCACTGGACTTTACTCTTAAGCACAATTTTAATTCTTTTTGTAGCTGTAATTTGTTGATGATCTAAATTGGATTCGATTCGATTCGGACGCGAATTTAGGAAGATTCGATTCGAAATCATTTGGTCAGATTCTATTCGTAGGAGATTTGAAGAAATTCGATTCGAACACAAAAACCTCGATTCGCTTAGCATTACTCTCGGCGTATGGCAGTTGGCTAAAAGTGACCAAATTTATAATAAAAAATAAAAAAATATGCACGACAGAGAAGCTCGCACTGGCCGTCGCGTCGCCGCCCATTGACCCGTGCCCCAGCAGCACGCTCCCATCGGTCCATACAGATCAGCAGTGCACTCACTCGCTGACTGGACATTAATAATAAGAGATATTGAAATATGAAACGATAAAACAATGTGCGTGGGTGGGTAGCGTGCGTGGGTGCGTGCCTGCGTGTGCGTGCGTGGGGTGGACCGGCGTGACGGGTCCGCTCAGACTGGTTTCTCTCTCTCCTCCCCGCGACGCGTCGCGATCGCTACGCAGCAATCCTGTTGGAGAGAGGGAGATGGGGGGGGGTGATTCCGAATACCTTGCGTACTGTAAAGTCCACCCTCTCGCTCGCTCTCTCTCTCTCGCTCACGGTGGTTGTGGCCCGTGAGAGCGACAGGGACGGAGCGACGAAAGCACTGTGCGGAATCGTCACCATCACCCCACTGGCCGGGCCGCCCATATTGATTTGATTATGGCCGAGATGATGCGTGCGGCGCGCGGTGCGTGGAAGGATAGTGCGCCGGACCGGACTGACTGGGGGCTGGACTTGGCCAGTTTATGCATGTACACTGTGCGGTATTTTTAATCTTTTTTGTGTGATTTATTTTGATTTTTTTTTTAATATTTCTAATGTGTAGAGGGAGAATGTTGGGTTTTAATGGAACGCGTAACTCAAGTGTACTGCGTGACGAATAGTACTCTGGGTTTTTCTCCAATCGAATAATGCTTCCACCGCCAATGGGTGCAAAAAGTAATTGCAGTGTTCATCATCATTATTTGCATACCTTGCTTTTGACCTTTTTTTCCCCCTATCGTATCTTTTTTCCTCCTTACTTCATTTTTTCCCCTTTCTTCTTTTTTTACCCCACCCCTTACGCGGTCAGCATCCTCAATCTCACGCGGGCCACACCAGCTCGCCCAACCTCGTCCCGCCCCGCCCCGCCCCGCCCCGCCCCGCCCCGCCCCGCCCCGCCCCGCCCCGCCCCGCCCCGCCCCGCCTCGCCTGTACCTGCGGGGCGGCGCCGCGGGCCAGGCCACGCGCCCCTGCCGTTGTTGGTGTTGATGTTGTTGACGGTGTACGAGCATAAAGAAAACATAGGAGGACGCACCGAAAGGAGCGAGCGGGCGGCGGGGTAGGGCGTCCCTGATTAGCATTCGACTGGCCTGTGCGTGGCGTGGCGCGGCGTGGCGCGGCGTGGCCCCATTAGCCCGCGGCTTAGACGGAACAACCAGTCCTCGGCGCGCCGGCGCGCGCGCGCTGCGGCGTGACGACAACCCTTTGGGACCCGCGGCGGGGGCGGGTCGGGGCGGGTCGGGTCGGGTCGGGCCGGCCCGCGGGTCGGCATGGGGACACCCCTGGGGAACCCTTTTGGGTCCCTTCTTTTTTTGGATAACAAGCACACAAAGGATTATGAAAGAAGGGCGGACCTGCCTGCCTGCTATAAGCGCGGCGGAATGAAAGGGTCGCCTGATAAGGCGCGCGCGGTGGAGGAATCGGATGGCATTAAAAATTAGGGGGATAAATAAGTTGGGCCTCGCGAGAGAGTGCGCGGCGCGGGTTTGTTCTTCAGAGCCGCGTGCGTCATTGTTCAAGATCGGTTTTTGTTTCCTTTTCTTTTTTTCGTGTTCGCCTTGCAATTTTTTAAAAAATAACTAAAAGTGAAAAATTTACAGGTGTGTGTGACGTCCACCGCAACTGATTTGGAGCGGGTCTCCTGCGAGCGCTTTGAGTAAAGTGTTACACAGGGTTGTGTCTCTAATTTCTGGCGCCGCGCGGCACGCCGGCGCTCGATTCACCTCTGTGATTTTCGCGCGCGCGCGCGCGCCAAACTCTCGGATGACAGCCCTTACTACCTGCATCAAAGTCTCCTGCTGTCTCTCTCTCTCTCTCTCTCCCGCTCTGTCTCGCTATTCACACACATATACATATATATTTCTCTAGTCGTGTGTCCAAATAGAGTCCCTTTCTGGTCACAGTGGGCCGGCTCGTCCATGCGGGCGTTTTATAAACAGAGAAAGAGGGTAGTAGGGGTGGGGGCGGTGCGGTGCCGTGCCGTCCAGCAGCCCCGGCGCCGCCGTCCGCACGCATATACGCGTGGCTACACATCTCCCGCCCGTTGCCATAGCAACAAATAAGCAATTTAAGTAATCTGCCCTGCCCCTACTTTTCGTTGTATAATTTATCGGCGCCTTTAGCGAGCGAGAGGAAAGCGTGTGGGGCGGAAGGAGGAGCGGCTCGGGGCGGCGCGTCCACTGAAAGGCGATTCGAAGGGTCGTGTGCGTCGCCGCACGCGCGGCCCTCCTGCCCTCGTCTTTTTTTATTTATTTTTTTAATTTTTTTTTTTTGTGAGTTTTGATATATTTTTAACGGTGAACAGATCGTGACAGCCAGTCTACTGAAGCTAAATTTGTTCCATATTCCAAATAATAGAATTAATTTTTTTTTATTCAGCTGAAAACAGAGAAAAAAAAAACATTAATGTACAAATTTTGTACGATATCGCACTACACTGTTAAACTAAGTGTGAAATTGCTCAACACTTGCAACTTCCAGTCTAACACGCGTGCAAGTGTAAACTTGGCAGTTGTGCAATTGCAAGTGTCAAATTCATCAGTTACACACTTGTAAGTGTTGAACTCGACAGTTGTGCACTTGCAAGTGTTCAACTGTCGCGTGCGACACCCCTTTCTCGAACACTTCTCCTTTTGCCCCCTTTCAGTGCACTTCTGTTGAGTTGATCACTTACAAGTAAATGTGGCATAACTGGCGAGTTCGACACTTGCAACTGCACAGCTGCCGAGTTACGCACTCACATGTGCAGACTGCAAGCTGCACACTTATACAAGTGTTGAGCAGTTATTTGCACACTTGGTTTATCAGTGGTACCGGCTCGTCGGATCATCACATAAAACACGTATATATGACACGCTCGCACACCTAATAAAGAGGTGCGTGTGGGGAACGCCGCTCCAAGAAGAAGCGGAGCTGCGAGAGAGATGCTCCCGGCTGCGGGCCGCGCCGTGTTGCGCGCCAAGCTCGCCAGAGGGCGGCAGCAGCCGGACGGGTCAGGCCTCAGGCGCGGGGGAGGCTGGGAGGAGAAGGTGGTGGAGGCCGGAGAGTGGCGGGGCGGGGCGGGGCGGGGCGGGGCGGGGCGGGGCGGGGCGGGGCGGGGCGGGGCGGGGCGGGGCGGGGCGGGGAGCAGATCATAGACCGGCGCGTCAGGAGCAGCCCTGCCCTGCCGCTCCCTGCTCCTCACGCTTGACGGAGACCGCGTCACTTTGATTTTAGGTCGTGTCCCTTTCGGTCTCAGATCCCACCCCGCACGTTTATTATTTCGCAGCCTTTTCTGCTGCGGTCCAGTCCGGGCCGCGGGCTGCGGGAGGGAGGGAGCCGCGCGCCGTGATGTGTGACAGTTGAAACCTTTCCCCCCGCCTTTCCGAGCCGTGGTCAATTTTCTTCCCCGATAATGATTGTAATCGCGTTAGTCCCCGGCGCGGCCGCCGCCACGGGAGGGCTGTGGGCTGGGGCCCGGCCCGGGGGCGAGCCCAGACCAGGTTGAGGCCCGGGCCCCGCGGGGCGGAGCGGCTCGCTGAGTCAAGTGAACATTGGTTTGGATTCGCGCTCGTTTTTTTTCTGACCACCTCCCTCCACCTACAGTCCTTAGTCCACCCCCTGCTGGTCCAAGGTAACCCCGACCCCGTCCAGAAAAAGAGATCACCCCCAAACTTTCTTTTTTCCCATTTATTTGTACCGTTCATTTTGCTGCTTTGTCTTCCCACGTTTCTCCTAGTGTCTCAGCGGATCTGGAGTTGCCATCCGGTGGGAAGTTTGACCTCCCCGTCGCACTCTGGGCTGTTTTCTTATTTTCTTTTCTTTTTTTTTCCACCCTGTGCGACTCTGATGGGAGGGCTGCTGCCCAAGGTCCTACAGTAGGTTGTGTCACTTGGGGTATCGTGCTCTGATGGGGTGACTGAACGTGACGTCAGCATCAGTACTCCCGCGCCGTATTTCAAATTGCTGATCAAACGTTTTAACTTTTTTCACCCTCAAAAGTCATTTTAATGAAAAATAATCTCTAGAATGTCTTTATGTTGTCCTTTGCTTAGATATTGCATCAAGTTTGGACTTAGATGGTCGTTCCATCACTAGATATGAAACGGATGACATCTATCATAACCTGCCGGTCGCCGGTGCAAGAAGGGCGGCCATGTTGGATGAGAGGTTAGGGTAACTCTTATCCATTACTTATCAGGTCGCAAATAAACGATCCAGTCGAAATTCGTGTTCTAAAATACTCCCACGCCTTCTACGTCGAGGGGGCCTCAACTCACCCAAAATTTGTACACATGATTTCAAGATTTCACATGATTTAACATGATTACACCTCTTATAATTGAAAGAAATAATTCGTTAAGTGAATACACGCGTATTTTGAGCTTTATGAGCTCAAACTACGCACCCAAATCAATTTTTCCGGCAATAAATCCACATTTTTTCACAATGATTTCGAAGATTTCAGCGATTGTGTACACATGATTTCAGGAGTTGAGGCCCCCTCGTTCTACGTGCTACTCTGGCAGTATATTTTAATAGTCCATTTAGTTAAACAGTAATGAAATAAAATTGAGTTTCCAGCAATTTCAAATACGGCGCGGGGGGTACTGACGCTGACGTCACGATCAGTCGCCCAATCAGAACACGATACCCCAAGTGACACTACCTACTGTAGGACCTTGGCTGCTGCCTACCTCACAATTAGCGCGGCCGTCGCGGTGATATTGCCGATCCGTTCGGCTCCGCATCTCCCTCAACGAGCCCCTCGACAAGTGAAGCTGCAAGATGGGAAATCAGTTTTTTTTCCTCCTCCCCCTTTCGACCCCCTCCCTCCCTCCCCCCCTCCCTCGCGGAGAGCGCCCGGCGCGCGGTGGCCTATTAGGCGGCTTCATCTCGTGCGAAATGAGGTGCTCTGGCCTTTCACTTCCGCCGCCACGCCCCACCCCGCCACGCCCCGCCACGCCCCGCCTTGATTTGCCAATCAAGTCATCCGATGCGAGATCATTTTTACACCTTATTTCGGAAATGAGTGCGGCTGGGTGGTCTCCCTCGCCCCATCTCATCGTTTGGTTTTTATTTTTTATTTTTTAATAAAAAAAAAGAAGAAACTCTTCCTCCCCTTCACTTCTTTTTTTTTTTTAACTTCCCCCGCCGAGCCGGTCGAGGGTCGCTGCTGACACAACTTTTATGAGCTCGTTTGGATCGGGGTGGGCCGCTGGGCCGCTGGGCCGGGACACCTGTAGCGGCGCGGCGCCCAGCTGGGTGATTCCGAACCCGCGTTTAGAAGAGCCCTCTCTCTTGCTCCTCATGGCCGAGACCCATAAGTGCGACAAGGAGGACAGAGAGACGAAAGCACTCTGCGGAATCAGCCACCCTGCCCGCGGGGCCCGCGCCCGATCACAGACGCGCCGCCGCGCTCTCACGCGAGTTTGTGAAAGTCTATTTTTATGAGACTGCCTGTCGTCTCGTCTCACCGGGCCGTCCTGATTACGTTGCCGGGGTGGGGCTCTCTTGGGGCCCAGCAGATCTGGACCGGAAAAACTTCACCGCGGAGCAATCGCCGCCGCGCGGCCAGTATGACCTCGCGCGGCGTGTCGTAAAAACTTAATCCGGCCCTCCCTTTCTCCCTCCGCTCCGCGGCCGCGCGATAAAGTGAGGCGCACAGATCGCGCACTGTGAAGAGCGCCTCAAGCGGGTCGGGGTCGGGCGTGGGCGGGCCGTATCGCCATGATTCTTGTGTTTGCGATGTCGAGTAGACCGATTGCTGATGATGTTCATGAAGTAAGAATACGAAAGACCTTACAGTTTGTTAATTATAAGAAAATTGCTTTGAAATTAAGTTTATTTATTTGTTATATCGCCGCATCTGGGAAAAAAAAATCTTTTTTATTCTCTCTTTTTCAAAGGAAGTCTTATGCAAGGCTCCTGTCAGTCTGGTGCGGGTCAGGCAGAGGTTGGCTGTTAGACATGCGCCTTCAGATAAGAGGGGAGCGCGTGACGTGACGGCACTGCCCTAGGGCGGGTGGGGCGGGGCGGGGTGGGGCGGGGCGGGGTGGGGCGGGTGGGGCGGGGCGGGGTGCGGCGGGGTGGTGTGTCAGGTAGCGTCCAGCGGCGGAAGACGACGCTCTCCGGCTGACTACATTCTAATTACGCCCCGTGTGGCTCAGCCGCGCCCCGCCCCGCCCCGCCCTTCCCCGCCAGAGGATACAAGGAGAATGAAAATATAAAAGTTGAAAAAAGAAAAAAAAAACGAAAAAGAAAAACGCGGCCAGTGTCTGAAATAAAATGACGCCACACAAATTTTAAATTACCCGGGCTGGCTGGGCCCTGGGCCCCCCACTTGTTCGTACGTACGTACGTTCGTACGTGTGTGCGTGTGTGTGTTGTGTGTGTACTGCTGGAACCCTTACAGAAACGGGGTCGTCGCTCGCTCTCCCAGTTCCTCCACCCTTTTATTTTTGTTTTCTTAATCTCTGTTTTTCCCTTTCCACCTTTCTGCAAGCGCTTCTTTTTTTATCTTTTCTTGGAGACGGCATGACGTAGCCGATCTGATCAATCCCTTATCAGATCGGCTACGACGTCATGCCGTCTCCAAGAAAAGATAAAAAAAGTTGTGGTGGATTATCACGGCCATGGGGGTCGGAGTCCTTAGCCGTCCAGCCTCCTGGTCTGGCCTGGCTCGGTGGTCGCGCGGCTATCACGCACGTGGGAGAGCCGAGGCTGCTGGGCTCAGGTCCAGCCCGGCATGCATGGGCACGCGGGAGGATTTCTCCAATGATAATAATACATGAGGTATATACGGGCAGCGCGCGGGCCGGGCCGGGCCGGGCCGGGCCGGGCCGGGCCGGTCGGCTTCACTTTGGAAAAGTAATTAGTGCGTGCGCTAAGATAGGGATCAGATACGCATGCATGCGTTAGTGGCTCCGGGGCTGGACTGGGCTGGACTGGGCGCTGGGGCCGTGTCACTCGCAGGGCGGGGCGGGGCGTTCTCGAATGAGAATGACGCCCTGCCGCCGTGGCTGCTGGACCGTGCCTTTGCTTCTCATGTGTGTGTATGAGTGTGTGTGTCCGCGCGCGCGGTGGCCGGGTCGCCATCACTTCCAGACATTATATTTCGGTCGCCTGGTCCTGGTCATCTCTTTTGTTTCCGAGGGGTCGGGGTGGGGCGAGGGTATGGGTGGGGTTGGTCGCACGGGTCTGTTGCGAGGGTATAGGTGCCGGTGTGGAGTGCTTGAAAGGACTTACTAGCACGCAGCGTGCCAGTTATCTACTGTTTGTTTTTCTTTTAATTTATTTTTGACAGTGAACCCGTGGGTACCCACATTATTCGCTATGTCCTGTTCCGCTTTGTTTCTGTCTCTATTATTTCTCTCTCTCTCTCTCTCTCTCTCTCTCTCTCTCTCTCTCTCTCTCTCTCTCTCTCTCTCTCTCTCTCTCTCTCTCTCCGGCAGTGCTCTCTTTTTCTTCCCCGCCGCCGGTGCGTTAAGCCCCGAGTTGTCCCACCCTCATAAAAGTTGACTTAAGAGTATCCCCATAATGTCCTCAAACACGCGCGCGCGCGCTCGCTCACACACACTCACAAACAAACAAACAAACAAACAAACAAACAAACAAACAAACAAACAAACAAATAAACAAACAACCAAACACGGCTGCACTTACAGGGGTCCTTAGTGAAAGTAACTGCCACCTTGAAGCAGCGCACTCGTTACGTAGAGGTGTGCGAATCGGAGTTTTTGTGTTCGAATCGAATCGAATCTCAAAAATTTCTTTCGAATCGAATCGAATCGAATCCTAAAAATTTCTTTCGAATCGAATCGAATCGGCTCCATTTCGACCCTGGTCAGAGAGTCAGAAGGCTGATTTCAGAATCACATGAATGATGTCGGTGGTTTTAGTGATATAAGTATTGTGACTTTGATATCAGTAACTGATATCGTTAAGGGGCTTTGATATCAGAAAGCTGACATATATTACTGACCTTTGTCAGTCTCCTGATTTTATATCAGTTACTGACATCATTTAGGAGCACTGATATCTTAAGGCTAGCATAGAATACTGACATTTGTCAGTCTTCTGATCAACAAAATGATACTGCTCATATCATGATCAGAAGACCATTACACAAAGTCATACATCTGACATCGTAGTCACCAGAACTGATGTAACCAGATATGATATCAGTCTACGTACCAGTCGAATTCAGCATGCTGTAAAATCTATAGTTATTGGAATATTGAGCTGAAATTTGGTTTGTAGCACCTTTACTCAATTTTAGTAGGGCCATTTTAATTTCATCGAATTTGGAGAATTTTTTTGTGCTATCTCGTAAACGGCTGAAGCTAGGTGGAAACGGATATCAAATTCGGCTCCGCCTCGGTCCGAACACCGGGAAAACATGTTTCACCTCATTGTTTGATGTTTCAAACGATAGAAAACACAACTTTTCTTTAAACTGGTTTTGGTATTTTCTATATGATAGATGTCAGATTATTGATATCACAAACGTGTACATCTGATTTCTGACATCAGAGTTTTGTTACTGATATCATCCTTCGGATAAGTGGCCGATTGTCACTAGAGTGACATCACCTCTCTGACTTCATCCTACCGACTCTCCGACCAGGGGAGTCCGAATCGAATCGGGGGAAAAATCATTTTGTTTTCCCTAATAACAACAATTAGCTTTACCCCGCTCTATAAATACAGTAACAATTGCGTATTGAGTCATGGTAAAAGCTAGAATTAAGTCTGGCTGCGACCGACGGCTTCCGTGTGCCCTACTTGGACCCCGAAGCGATTCGTCTTCGAACTTACCCGATTCGAAATTTCGAATTATTCGACATCGAATCAGTCAAATTCGAATTCGGTCGAATTCGAATCTGGCCGATTCGATTCGATTCGAAATCGAACGATTCGCACACCCCTATCGTTACGTAACGAGCGTTACACGAGCTTGTAACGGTCTGGGAGCAGACTTAGTTGTGTTCTTAAAATATGAAAAGTAATGACTCGTTCGATTCACATATGAGGAAGTGAAAGCTCTGACTGAAACGTGACTTCACTGGTAAAACTAAGGCGTAGCCTTACGCCCCGTTTTCATGCGTTCTGAGATTACGCTTGAAATCAAGCGTAATGGGTCTATCCGCTCCTAGCCTATTCGTCCTCTAAATGTATGCGGGAGAATTTTTTTCGTACGCTTGATTTTTAAGCGTAACACCTTCAAGCGTCATTCTGTATGCTTCATTCAAGCGTACAGATACGGCTTAGTTTTACCAGTGTTGAGACCTCTCCATATCGAATACGTCTGGGCTGGGCTGGGCTGGGCTGGTCCCACTCGACGCGGTCAAAACTCTCGAGGCCGGGCCGGCAGGCATGGGCATGGGCGGCGGGACAGGAACAGGACAGGGCGACTATCTGCGTGGCGGAAACTCGATTACGCTGATCCCCGTCAGGAGTGCGTGCGTGTACGGCTGACGGACACCTCTCTCTGTCCCTCTATCTTGTCCAGAGAGAGAGAGAGAGAGATAGGGAGGGGGAGGGAGGGAGAGAGAGAGGCGGGGGGGGGGAGAAGGCCGCAAGGATGTCACTTCCCGCCTAAACGATCAGCTGTGGCCGGGCGGGCGCCGCTAAGGGGTGGCGCGCGTCCGCGGGGTGCGCGCTGCGGTGCGAGTGAGAGAGAGAGAGAGAGAGAGAGAGAGAGAGAGAGAGAGAGAGAGAGAGAGAGAGAGAGCGACCGTACCGCACCGGACCGGACCGGTCACTGCCGCCGTTTCTATTCATTCGTTTGTTTGCCGTCCTGCTTTGCATATTAAGTATTTATAAAAATGGATTTCGGCCGTTCCGTGCATCTGTGTGTGTTTTCGTGTGTGTGTGTGTGTGTGTGTGTGTGTGTGTGTGTGTGTGTGCGTGGGCGCGTTCGCCCTTTTTTGCTCGCCTTTTCAATGCGGATGGCAGGGAGAGGAGGCGCGGTGCGGCTTCAGAGCAGCAGACGCGTTTCGGGTTGGGAAATATATATATTAAAAAAAAAATGACCACTCACGTTTTGCATGTTATGTCTTGAACCCCCCCCCCCCCCCCTCTCCCCACAACCCGCAAGCGCCCTTTTGCCTCTCATTGTGATTGGTTGACACTCCACATATTTTCCTCTCTTCTCTCTCTCTTTCTGTCTCTGTCTCATTCGTCCGGCAAAGCCCGCGTGGTGCGCTCTTTTCTCTTCTTTTTGTTTTTTCCCTGTATGACCTTGTTTTATTGCCCCCGCCTTTCACCGCGAGTTTTGTATTATGATTATCGTTATGATTATTTATTGTGAACCTGGGTGGACGTGGACGATGCGCCCCTCGCTCCCTCCCTCTACACAACGTCTAATGAATGGAGTACTGGATCTCGTCGTACGTCCTTTTGTCACTTCTCCATTTCTCTTTTATTTTTGCTCTTTTTTTCCATTTGTAGTGTCGAAATTTCACGTCAATTCCCTATACCCATACTTGTCTTGTGGCGTATTAACCAAGCTCCGATCAGATGAAGGCCTCATGGGTGAGAGAGAGAGAGAGAGAGAGAGAGAGAGAGAGAGAGAGAGAGAGAGAGAGAGAGAGAGAGAGAGAGAGAGAGAGAGAGAGAGAGAGGGGGGGGGGCAAATGTGTGAGGAGGGTAGTGGAAGAGAGATGGGTGCGACGCGCGGCGGCGCCCATAGCGTAGAGGCGAGACGAGACGAAGAGAGGCGACCTGGCCAAGAGAATTATATATTTTTCCATTCCTGTGTCGTGTTATGGCGGGTACAAAAAGCTCACCCATCCCACGCAGCGCGCAGCGCCACCCTTCTCTCTCTCTCTCTCTCTCTCTCTCTCTCTCTCTCTCTCTCTCTCTCTCTCTCTCTCTCTCTCTCTCTCTCTCTCTCTCTCTCTCTCTCTTTCTTTCGCAGGGTCCCTGGATAGAAAGGCTTAGAGAAAAGGCTCCGGGGCCCAGGTAAAGGGTGAGTGTGTGTTGCAGAGGTGGGGGAGGGGGTACGAGAGAAAGGTAAGGTTAAAGAAAGCCTGAAAAATAGATCGAGGAATGGGGTGATGGGTGGAGAGAGAGAGAGAGAGAGAGAGAGAGAGAGAGAGAGAGAGAGAGAGAGAGAGAGAGAGAGAGAGAGAGAGAGAGAGAGAGAGAGAGAGAGAGAGAGAGAGAGAGAGAGAGGTGTATGTATGTGTGTGTGTGTGGCGAGATGAGAAAAGTCATAGACGAGAGAAGGGTCGCTTGGGCGTGGCGTGCGGGATTAATTTTTTTTTTCTTCTCTCCGTCATTATTATTTTGTCCCTGTCAGCGTGAATTGGTTCGCGACGGCCCTCCTATCTGCCCCTTAAAGGCCGACCGGCCCGTGCGGCTAGGTGCGGCGCGGCGTGATGTGGCGCGGTCAGGCGCACCCCGCCCCCGCCACTCGCAGGCATTGTGCTGTCGCCCTACCCCACCCCACCCCACCGCACCCCGCCCCGCCCCGCCCCGCCCCGCCCCGCCCCGCCCCGCCCCCCCCCCCCCCCCGCGACACCAGGAGATTAGCAGCTCTGGTCTGGCCTGCTGGGCCCAAGACACATTTTACATTTCGCATGACTGCGGGTCTGCACGGCGGCGCGGCGCGGCGCTCATAGGATGCTGAGTGCGTTGGGGAAGTCACTTCGGAAAAGCATTCTGTGGCCCCCCAAAAATCATTCCAAAAGTTAAAAAAAGAAAATCAAGAAGAAAGATAAAGCAAAATCCGAAAAACCGAGAACAAATAAACAAAAAATTGGGGTTAATAGGGGGGAAAGACCAAATTTTCATCCAAAAGTGACAGAAACTTTGCTTGAAAAATAAAATAAAATTCAAAACAACAAATCAACTAAATCAAAAGTCCAAAAAAATAATTAGTTACATTTTGTATGAGTGATTCCCCCCTCGGCCGAGTGTGCAGCCATTGCGTCTCTCGCTGCTGAGACCCGCCCCGCCCACTGCCCACTGTATGGCGCGTCAGAAGCGAGGTGAGGCGTCGCGGGGATCGGAAATACTGCCACTCTGGCGGCGGAAGCCGGACTGGGCCGGAGTCGGGCCCCGGGCCGGAGCGGCCGGAATGTGAGCGGAGGCGGCGGTGAGATGACGAGTCTTCCCTGCCCCGCCCCGCCCCGCCCCGCCCCGCCCCGCCCCGCCCCCGCCTAGCCGCGCCTACCACTGCTTTCTGCGAAATATTTGACGCGATTTCTCAGCGGCCTGCCTGTGATGTATACACTGAAATATTACGTACTCTTTTGTGCATACCTATGTATGTCTGTCAGCTCAGCATGCGTAGCTTATGCATTATTATTGTACGTAATATGTAGAAATTTGTACATACATGTGTAGGAAATATTACATATTATGCACAAAAGTAGTGCATAAGCTACGCAAGCTGACAGACATGCATAGCTAGCTATGCACAAATTAGTACACAATATTACAGTGTGTACACTGGTAAAACAAATGTGCAATAGTGCACACTTTAAGTGTGCTTCCTGGCACTTTGCGCATTTCATGGTGTTTAAACATATTGCACACTACGTGGTGTGCAAAGTTTCGACGTTTGGCAAGTGTGCAAAGTTTGCACACTTGGTTGTGGAAAATTCTTAATCATAGTACAGCAAAAGGTATACCAAGTGTCGAAATGTTACACACTACGTGGTGTGCAAAGTTTAGACGTTTGACAAGTGTGCAAAGTTTGCACACTTGGTTGTGGAAAATTCTTAATCATAGTACAGCAAAAGGTATACCAAGTGTCGAAATGTTACACACTACGTGGTGTGCAAAGTTTAGACGTTTGACAAGTGTGCAAAGTTTGCACACTTCGTGATGTTTAGTTTTGCTCGACACTAGGAAGTGTGCAAAGTTTGCACATTTGAAAAGCACGCCAATTGGTGTGCAATATTCTACATTTGTTTTACCAGTGTAAGCGCCGCGCGCTGCTGACGTATGCCCGTGCGGTGCTCGTGCCTGTGTTAGTGAGGGCTCGCAATCGGGCTATTTGTTTAATTTTGATGTTTTCCCCCTATTTCTGCCCTTTTTTCCCCTAATTTTATTTCAGTTTTGTTCTCGATTTTTCTAATTTTTTAGTATCTTTATTCTTCTTGATTTCATTTTGATCTTTCAAAATTTCTTTTTGATTTTTTTAAATGACTTTTTGGGTGCCGTACAGTGATTTTTCGAAGTGACTGGTGCCCCTTTCCACTGGCGTGCCGCCGTTTGGGGTCACTGCTGTGAGGTAGGTAGGCCCGTGGAGCGTGTGTGTGTTGCGGGACGGTCTACCTCGCGGCGCGCTGCTCCTCCTTGCACCTGCTGCAGACAGCCGCGCTGACGATGAGAGCCCCCGTCTGCCTCTCTTCCGACGTGATTTTTTGTTTTCTTAATCCTGCTGAGTGAGCTTTGTTCGGGTGATGCAATGAGGTATTTTTATCTGTTTCGGCAGGTGCAGGACCGTGCTGGCCGCGCCCGCCGTGGAAGTGCGACAGGTCCGCTGGCACCCTGGTTCGCCGTCTGACTCCCACCTGATGGTGCTCACGTCCGACAACTCATTGAGGTACAGTACCGATAAGCCATTCAGATTTTGTTTTCTCATTCACGGCGCCTCTTTCCTGAAGTCTCTCTCTCTCCCGCCGCAGGTTATACAACACGAACGTAAACTCCGAGGTGAGGCAGCTGCATGTGGCGCACCTGGGCCGCGCGCCTATCGGCGGCATCACCTCGTCCTCCAAGCTGCCGCTGCTCGGCGGCCTCGGCGAGACGGCCGTAGACTTCGACTTTGCCCCTCCGGTCACCCGCAAGGTAGACCTTTTTTTTTATTGGTTTAAAAATAAAATAAAAAAATATAAAAAAAAAGGAAGGGAAAAAAGCTACCTCTTTGTAAATTATGATCAGCCTTTGAACCTTCTCTCTTACCCTACAGCCTACACTTTTCCACCCTTACTTTTTTTTTTCTGAATTAATTTCGTCTTTACGAAGTTAAGCCCAAAAGGTTTCGAAAGGAAATGAATCTGATCTCGATCGCGAGCGGCGCGCTCATCCCCCGATCGCCGCCCCGTCCCGTCTCGTCCCCTCTCCTCCCTGAAATGAGGTTTCGCGTCCAATTTCCCGTCCTTTTAACGAAACTTTTCTCTCGTCCGCGGCTCCGGCTGAAACCGTTCCATTTTTGCTATCAACTTTCCTTGTGTTTTTTCCCCCTTTTTCCTAACCCGCCGCCTTGGCTCCGCCCGACGTGGCCCGGCGCGCGCTCCGCCCTCGTTTGGACCGAGGGTAATTGATGGGGCTCTTGGTCACGCGGCCGCAAGTTTGAGGGAAAATGATAATAAAAAAGATTAGGGAGGGGTGCATCGAATCTTCGGTTAATTGATAGGAAATCGCCTCCCTGGCGTTACGCTGCGTGTTGGCGTGAAGCGCTCATTTCGGGGCGACCGTGCACCTCACCCCCCACCCCATGCGCATTAGCGACGACAACTAGCTGACGCCGTGCTCGAAGCTGGTTGCAGCGGCGTCGTTATCTCGCGCCGGATTTGCCCGCTCTATTTCAGCAGGAGTCAACTCGACGCGGTCGCTCTTGCGATTTCGCGGAAAAGGAGGGGGGGGGGGGTACCTCCACGCCGTCGTACTGCCGAGTGTAAAATGTGGATTAGAAGGAGCGGTGGTGGAGGCGGTTTGAGGCGAGGGTTGTGGCAGTTAATTCCAGACCTGGCTGGCCCAGGTTGCCCAGGTGCGGAAGGGGGAGGTAGAAGGGTGGCGACCAAATAATCGCGATGTCCACGAGTGAGTAGGTCTGCTCCGCGCTCTCCCCCAAGTTAAGTGCTGACATAGAGTGCTGCCCCCCTCCCCCCACCTCCGCGCAACGTTATCCGCCCTCCATTTCGTACCGGCAGTCACTCCTGCAGATTTTTCTGTTTTATCTGTCTGTAGAATTCTTTGCCTCACATTCATCCTCCTAGTTTTTTTTCCCTTAAAAATAAAAATTTAAAAAAAATGTTTGTTTGTATTTACTAGGGGAAGCCGTCCAATCCAGGAGGTAGGACCAGCGAGGCGGACGTCGAGTGGCCCATCATGGTGCTGCGTGGCAACGGCGACGTGTACTCGGTGCTGATGCCCCTCGCAGTCAAGGAGTGAGTACCGATGACCGAACGATGATCGTTTACTTTGTGGGCTGATTGCCGCGTTTTACCCGCCCGGCGGTTGTTCTTGACTTGAGCTGGGGGTGCACTTTAGCCAGAAAAGTAGGCAAAAAGTAGCCCAAACAAAGTGGAGAGAAGCGGGATGCAGCCGCACCAGCCTGTTAGGTGGAGGGGAAAACAACTCTGAAAGTTTTTGTACACCTCTTAATTCAGAAAAGTGCAGACCAATTTGAAAAAGAAATCAGGAAAATTCACTAAAGCTTATTAAAACTTCAAGCAAACCTGGGAAAAAATTTCAAGGAAAATTCCCAAAACTTCTCCAAATTTGTACAGCAGAGCATTTCAGAGTTGTTTTCCCCTCGGCAATAGCTCAGGCGCATGTGCATGCGTGGTCGGCAGGCACGGACGAATGCAGCCCGCTTCACGCTATTGTGCGTGGGCTATTGGATGGCTAATAATTTCGGGTCCTTCACTTAAATTAGCAGTGTACCGGGTGTTTCTTTGAATGCGTAACAGTGTTGCGGGTTTGTCTACCCCATTCGCCCGTAAGGCGCCATGGCCCCTGCAGCGCTGGCGAGTATGCAATATGCAATCCCACAACACTGTTACGCATTCAAAGAAACACCCGGTACACCCTATATCAAAATCAGTACAAATTCAGAAAAAAAATAGAAGAAAAAAATCAAGAAAAAAATCAGAAAAAGTTAGTAAAAATCAAGGAAAATCACAAAAATCTAGAAAAATCAGAAAAATTGGTTTACGCTTGAATTTATAGTGAAGGACCCCTCGATTCGTTGTCTACTTCTCTGGATCCACTGCTGACCGTGTCTGTTACCCGTGACCCTCCGTGTTCTGCCCGCAGCGCCAAGTCCCAGGTGCGCGGCCCGCTCACCATGTACCCGCCCGCCGACGACAACTACGGCGTGGACGCGTGCTCGGTGCTGGTGCTGCAGACCTCGCCGCCGCTGCTGGTGGTCGGCACCTGCGCCGGCACCCTGTACCACTGCCTGCTGCTCTCGCCCGAGGACGGCGCCGGCGACATCGGCGCCGGGGACCTCGGCATGCGCGACCTCAGCCTGCGGGACCTCAGCGCCGTGGACGACGAGGACGCTCTGCGCAAGGACGTCTCCAAGGTGCGCACCATATACGTGTGGACCGCGATGTAGAGAGGTTCTCACCTCCACCCCCTCCCCACTGGGAACGCAAGTGTGTAAATGTCGAACACTTGTGGCTGTGTGAATCTCCACTTCAGAAATGGAAGGTGTCAGTTTTCTCAGGGATTTCACACACTTGACGGAACGTCTAAGTATGAAAATTCACACACCTCCACGTGAGCGAGATTCGCGTGTTTGGGTTTTTTTTGTTACAAGTGTTGGTTAGGATGGTGAGCATGTCAAAGCTTACTTAACGAGAATGGTTTTGCTTTGTTTTAGATGTGGAATGCGGCAGCCAACAACTCTCTTGTTGGTCAACCAGTTTTACATGTCTTTGAGTCGGTGGAGTTGGAGTTAGGCCTGTCACTGGATGATGACTTGTTGGGTGATGTGTCTTTCAATTGCCCTTTACACCTACAAAAGCACCCAACTTCAAATGACCGGTAGGTTGTCCAAGTGCTAAGGCTTTGGTTCACTTTTAAATGCATTGCATTGTTTGGAAAAATATTATTTTATGAAATTTGTTTTCAACAGTTATCTTGTGAGCCATGAGGCTGGTATTCACATCCTATTCCTTCCAATAGTTGCACAGCTCACTAAATTTGTCAACTCTTCAGATGGTAAAATTTTTTGAACATGTCTTCTCTTGTTTAAAAAAATATACATATTTTATTTAGTGAAAGAGCTCAAAATCAGTCTTTCCTATCATTTCTTTCACCAGAACATGCTGAAAGCTGTCTCCCGAATTTCGATAGCCAAAGTCATTCAGTTGCTGAATACTTACTCTGTACCAGAGTTTGTGGAGGTTCAAATGGAAATGCCTCAACAGAGAATGCTGTGCCGTCACCTATATTGGGGCTTGCTCTGAATTCTTCTCCTCCCACACTGATTGCACTTCTGGCTGGTGGCGAGGTTGTAACTCTTCTGCTTTCATCACTACATTTGCCATCTGCCTCATCTCAGTCAATTCTCTCCATGAGTTCTGCATCTGACACTCCAAGGGTAGTTATTAATGTATAAATTATTATTATTTTTATTTTTGTATTTTTTTTTGCCTTATCCGTTATTTCTAACAAAAATAATTTCAGATTAATGAGGAGGCTTTTGATGAATATATGCGGAAGCTGTTAAAGCATCGTGGAACCCTGCCTATTTTCAAATTTGAGGAGAAGGCCATGTCATCTCCTCAAGAAGCCTTGAAGGTAAAGTATCTTGTTCAAGTCAATTTTTACTGTGGGTAATTTAAATCTGCTGACAAATGTTTGTCTTTCTTGGTGATAGTTCATCAACCGCATAACACAACTTCTCTACGAGAAGTACTTCCAAAGACATGAACAAGCACATGAGGATATTGAAAACAGGTAAAGTCATTCAAAATAAGTCAGAACTGCAAAATTCTGATTACTTCTTACATTTTCTGTATGTCTTCAATCTTCATTTATTTAGAATGAAGCGTCTTCAGAGAATCAAGGAACATCAAGTGACTGATCTTTTGAATTTGGAGAAAGAGAGGGCAGACTTGAAATCTAAAGTAGAGGTGTTAGTTGAAAAGCTAAATGATGTTAAAAACAAACAAGAGGAACTAAGTGATAGGTATTTATTATTACTTTGCCACAAGTTTCTTTACAAACCCTGTTCCAGACTCCTGAATTTTTCTGGAAATATCTATAGCACTGAATCGCAATTTTTATGTTTTTCCATGTAGAGCTGAGCGTGTGCTGCGCAATGCAAACATGAAACAACCTGAAGTGTCCAATGCTGAAGTTCAAATGAGAAAAGAACTTACCTCAAAACAAATTAAATTAAAAGAAATGAGGGAGAAATTAGAGAAAATTAAAAAATACTCAAAGGATCAGAAGTTAGAGGTAATTCTTCAGTTGTTGCCAACTTTTCCTGACTGTTCATGACAAATTAAGTAATGAGGTTTGCATTCTCTCTTAGTTGGAACGTTGGAACCTACATCAGAAGAAGCGGGTTGTTCCAATAAATGAGGCTCACCAAGAGGTCATCAAGGGCTCCTTAAAACAAATGTATGTTTCAGACATGAAATTTTATCAAATATCTATCTATCTATAAATCTTTATGTTAAGCACGTTATCACATGTTGTTTCATTTTCTTCATTTCAGGAGGGAAGAATTGAGTTCCTTAGTAACAAAGGTAAAGATATGCCAAACGGAAGTCGGATTGTAAGCACTGTATTGATGTATTTTATTGAAAGTGTTATTGTCAGAAATGAAACCAATTTTGTAAACTTATAACGTAATTATGACTGTATATTAATTATAATTGTATCAAACCAATGAAACAATAAAAATAAACATGGAAACATAGGTTTATTTGCAATATTTTTTATTAATATTACCAGATCATAAAGTAAAATAATTCCTCTTTTTCAATATAGAAAAATAAAAAAAGAATGGGTCTTTAGGTCTACTTCCTATTTATTCAAAACAATAAGGTGCCAACAAGGGTGAAAATGGAAAGTTTGTTGTGATGTTTGAGATTAAGAGCATTGTGGGCGGACTGTTTATCTTGTCAGGGTCGCTCAGCCTCAGCGCCTCAGTAGGACACAGCCCATCGACTGGTGAGTACGTAGATTTCAAGACTGTCTCAAAAAATCACAAATTTTGGTGAAAAGGGGATAGATTGACTTATTCTGCATCTGTATATCAGATTTTATCAGATAGAGTTGGTGAATAAATTTAAGTGTTGTAATGTTTTGTTTCTAGAAAGTGCTTTTGTTTTTTCCCCCAATTTTTGTGGAGACTATTGTATGACCAAACGTGGATAAGTCAGGACACTCTATTGGGCACTGCGGTATACACTATAAACCTCCCAATTCCTGTTCACTTTCACAGTTTCTGTCAACACTCTTTGTCGCTGCCGGGCGGCGCGACCTTGAACTTGCGACGAGTCGGTCGCTTTGATTGGCGCGTATCGACCTCGGCCGGTCTCATCGGTCAGAAGAAGAGAAGCAGCTCTCAGCTCACTGAGGCGGTACTTGGTCGTGTGAGGAGGGTCTCGTCTAGCAGCTCATCCCGTGTGTTTCTGTCCCTTTAGACCCAGCAGCAAGGATGACGACCCACTTCAGCTACCCGAGCCCCGCGCTGCAGACCGAGCTCCGGCAGATCGCCGACGCCATGGTGGCGCCCGGCAAGGGCATCCTGGCCGCCGACGACCCGCCGGCCTCCCTGGGCGAGCGGCTGCGGGGCGTCGGGGTGGACGACGGCGAGGAGGGCCGCCGCCGCTGGCGCCAGGTACGCGCCCAGGCGCACCGCACCGCACGGCACACCGCTCAGCGCTCACTGGGGCCGCGGCTGCACTCACTGCTAGATCGGGGCTCACTTTTATCACGCAGACGCGTTATCTCAGTTCTACTCTGTGGTTTGAGAGGAGAGGGAGACAGCTGCCCCGGTCTATCTTTCTGTAGCGGGAAACAAATCTGAATTTTGCTGTACAAAGTTTGTGAATTTTTGTGAATTTTTCTTGATATATTTTTTTTTAATATTTCCTGAAATTTTACTTTTTTACTCGTTCTTTACCTTTTCCACATCTCTCTTAACCTAGAGGTGAAAGAACGAGTATTGTGCTCAGTGCGGTGTAAGTTAGACCCCATTTTCAGCGAAGAAATGGTAATACCTACAGCTATGTCTCTGCAACCAAATTGTAGCTTTTTACCCAGTAATGAGTCAATAATAGAGGTTTTTTTCGAGTTACTAAGCAAAATTTTAAGAAATTATGAATCTAAATTTCGAACAGAGACGTTCGACCGCTCGCCGCGGGACCACTTTTATACCGTACCCATTACGACTTAATTACGAATGAACACACAACCAAATTACACTATTTGCCAAATAAAGTTATCACAAAACGTATCAACAATTTTCAACATTCTGCAGTTTCTAATTAAAAAGTAAACATTACATTCATTTGTGTTTATCAACATTGAGAGTACCAATGTCAACACTACCGATATGGGTTGTACGCATGCGCGAGTAACAACGCCATCTATTGAGATATCCTGTAGTCATGATAAAAGTTTGTCTCAAAAAGAAAACAAATGCCGCGAAAGGTTTGAACGTGGCTGACAACAATGTGTGTGTTATGGACTCACTCACTATCCTGCTGTTGACTTACCATTTCTAGTTGAAATCTAACATTATTAACGTAAAGGGTAAAGAGGTAAAGAACGAGGTTTTTCTTTTTGTATCAAACGCGTTTGATGCGCTTACAATCTACTTGTTTTAGACTTTTCCTGAATTTCTTCCGAATTTTCTATGATTTTTCCTGATTTTTTCTGCATTATTTCCCTGTTTTTTCCTGAATTTTTCTAAATTTCCCTGACTTTTCCTGAGTTTTTCTGAATTACGTGGTGTTTTAAAAATTTCGGAGCCGATTCCCCCTCTATCTTTCCCGAATTAATTTTTACGGGTAGAAAATACGAACTAACAAAACGGCCACGAGTGTGTCGCTCTGAAGGGCCGTTGCGCAAGCTCTTTTTGTCGCAATGCATCCTCTCGACTATTTTTCAAGTTTCTCTCGCACGCGGCGGGTTGCTGTGCGTGCGGCTGCGATAACAGGTGCTGTTCACGGCGGACCCCGAGATCGGCCAGCATGTCGCCGGCGTTATCATCGTCCCCGAGACGCTGCAGCAGAGAGCGGACGATGGCACGCCCTTCCCCGAACTCCTCAAGCGGCGCAACATCCTGGTGGGTGTCAACGTGGACAAGGGCGTCGTTCCACTCTCAGGCTCCGAGGACGAGTGTACCACTCAAGGTGCGCCCCACCCCGCCCCGTCCTGCCCCGCCCCTACTTGTCCATCCACAAAGTTTTTACGCCAAAATTTCTACACGTCTTTTTCTGTGCACGCGCCCGCAGGCCTTGACGACTTGGCCCTGAGGTGCGCACAGTACAAGAAAGCGGGATGCAGCTTCGCCAAGTGGCGCTGCGTGTTCAAGATCGGCGCCAACACGCCCTCGTACCTGGCCATCCTGGAGAACGCCAACGTCCTGGCGCGCTACGCCGCCGTGTGCCAGTCCAACCACCTCGTCCCCATCGTCGAGCCTGACGTATGTGCGAGGCGACCAGAGCGTAATACAATAGACAATTTCACCCGAGCGTGTATTGGTATCTCGAAAGACAAAATTACCGGAAGTCGCGCAGCCAGCACTGTTTCGGACGTTCGAAGATATTTTCATCGGCCTATTTTAGGTCGAGGAACGTGATTCTGGAATTGGATTGTTAGTTCGGCAAGTAGTTTACTAGCGCTGGTAGAGTGATTTCCGTTATTTTTGTTCCTCTGGATATCGATACGCGCTCGTGTGAAATTGTCTATTTCAACCCTCACTAGTGAAAGCTGTCAATGGTTTTCACAGGAAGCTACGGTCGTGAACCTTGCAGCACTAGAAATTACGGTGATTTATTTTTTATATTCTCTTTTACCGTAAGTTACAATGAATGTCAGTCAAAACTACGGTAATGCGCCCTGATTCGCCGTAGCTTACACTCACCGTTCCTTTGGGAAAAGTTCAGCGTCGAGTGCTGCAGGTTTGACCGTAGTTTACAGTGAAATTCCCCGGAAGCTTTTTAGAGTTCATTTTTTATTTTCAATCAACCGATGATTTAGAATCATGTTTGTGCGACCCTCGCCAGGTACTTCTCGCTGGCGACCACGACCTGGAGCGCTGCCAGAAGGTGACGGAGACGGTGCTGGCGGCCGTGTACAAGGCGCTCAGCGACCACCACGTGTACCTGGAGGGCACGGTGCTGAAGCCCAACATGGTGACGCCGGGCGCGGCTTGCCCGCAGCGGCGCCCCGCCCGGGACATCGCGCGCGCCACGGTCACCGCCCTCGGCCGCACCGTGCCCGCCGCCGTCGCCGGCGTCGCCTTCCTCTCGGGCGGCCTGCCGGACCAGGAGGCCACCGACAACCTGGACGCCATCAACAAGCACCCCGGCAAGAAGCCCTGGCCGCTGACCTTCTCCTTCGGCCGCGCCCTGCAGGGCCCGGCGTTCCGCGCCTGGGCCGGCCGCGACGTGGCCGCCGCGCACGCGGAGCTGCTCAAGCGCACCAGGGTGAGTGACACGCGGGAAAATTTAACGTCCTGGTTTGCAAGCAGTTTTTGGGGAAATCCAAAGACGCTGCAATGCATTCCCGCGAGGCTGCTTGGAAACCAGGACGCAGCGGGGAGACTCGTTGAGAGGCAGCCCTCTCCTCGCCACATCCATTCTATGTCTTTTCTTATTATTCTGCATTTTTTTTGTGTGTCGACAGATTAACAGCCTGGCCAGTATGGGGAAGTGCTAGAGGGAGGGGAATCTCAAAATTCAATCGTCTTTCTGCCATTGTGGTCAGTGTGTGATGTGCTGCAGCACCGGAAGCTTAGCAGAGAGTAAGGAAAACGATCCGAGGGAAGGGGGCCACCACCCCCGTAATCTTGTGTAGAGATGTAGGTATAATCCCTGTGTAATCCGTGTAATACCTTACCAAATTTCGAAGAATTGTTACTAAATTCCACCTAATCGTTCACATTTAATGGCTTCAGCCCCAGAAATTCATGTGTAATCCCAAAAAATTCATGTGTAATCCCTGTAATCGCGTAATCCTGTGTACATCCTAAATCGAAGAGGCGGCCCCCTCGGAACGCTCATGCTGAGTCTCGAAGTTCGTGAAAAGCGGAAAATTGGAGTAAATTACAGCTCAAGGGTTTCCTTTTTTTTCTTTCGAACAACTCCTTTTATTATTCACAGATAGTTGCAAAACATTCAAATAAAAACATTAAATGGTCCAGTACAGATACCATCCATGCAATTGCATCACTTTCCTGTTCCTTATTGGTCATGTTTCAAACCCTAAGCTAAGTCCGAACTGAAGCATCAAAACTAGATAGGAGAGAGATGCAGAAATGATCTAGAACAATCAGAAAAAAGTCCAAAGGCAAAATCAAAAACAAATAACTTTTTTTTTTTAAAATGTTGGATTAAAAAAATATATATATACATATATAAACTTTTTGAAAAAAAAATTAATTCTATAAATTGGGACATCCGTGTATTAACGAAAACAATGAGAACAGAAATCAAAAATAATTAGAAAACATGTTCCCTTACGAAATCAAAATGACTTCCTTGTTAAATATATTTTACTTTCGAATTATTTGAAAATGTCCAGTTCTGTGTTGCGTTTATTCACGTGAATAACATTACTTCTCTGCATGTACGTATTAGGTATTCTGAGATAAAAGTGGGAGCAGGGAAACGGATCTCCACCGAGTAGGAGTGGTTGTGTGGTAAAAAAAAAGAGTGAGTAAAATGTCCGTCATACTTACTCGCATCATGCTCGACAGATTGAGATCAAGGAGACCCAGAACGTTGTCGGTTGACTCCTGAAGGCGTATTTGGTTGATGAACAGGGTCACCTGGCGTTAATGATAACGGCGCCATGATCCAAAATTTAACAAATAAATAAACACACCGTCGTCGTCCCATCCCCCCCCCCAAAAAAAAAGTGAAAAAAATTATAAGGGGTAAGAAAGCAATAGAAACAATGAAAAGTCAAGAAAAGTAAGGAAAACTCAATGAAACAGAAAATAATTGATAAATCGTTGTAGGTTTGAATTTTTAAACAAGCACCCCTCGCCCTGACCTACAAACCTCGCGCACGCACCCGGGCGCTTCCTGTTTAGCGAGTGATGACAGCTCTGCGTGGTGGCCCTGCAGCATGTAGCATATCTGCTCATTCTGTCGACACAATTCACATGGTGTTTAGTGGGGTCGTGGAGAATACTCCTATGAAATCCGTACAAAGCCCCAGATCACCCAGGGGATCGTTCATCAACTGCAGTACTTGTTCCGGAGGGGTAGGGGCGGGGGGGGGGAGGGGGGGTACAAATTTTATGGTCCCTCATTAGGCGCACGGTCACCTCGCAAGTGTCTAAAACTACCGTGACAGTTGTATCAGGGGGTGCAAACATTGTGGTAGTCTACGACGCGTTCCGGCGCTCCGGTTGAGATCCTGATACTCCGGGAGGAGGGACCCCTAAAATTTGTACCCCCCACCCCCCTCTCCGGCACGTGGTTATATGAACGACTCCTCTAAGTGGTTTCCTCCCCCCCCCCCACCACCACCACCCTTGCTCCTCACGCTCACCTCCTTGCCCTCCCAGCGGTACACGACGAACAGGATGACGATGCTCAGGGAGTGCATGATGAAGTTGGAGAGCTGGGCGATCTTGCGTAACAGTTGCCCCTCGGGCGGGATGATGTCCTTCTTGGCCCCCGTGATCTTGAGCAAGCAGTCCGCCAGCTGCAGGTTGGAGTACAGGGTGGAGGTGAGGAGGATGACCGACAGCGGCCACTGGTACACGCGCGTGGTGGCGGAGCTCATGTCGTGGAGGTACTGCTGACGCATGCGCAGGCTGCGCCACTGCTGGCACAGTCTGCCGCGGGCCACACGTGTCAACACAGCACACCTTGGAAGGTGTTTTCATTTCCATTCACACCCTTACTTCACTGGAAAAACAAAGGTGCGATGTCCTGCCTAGTATTCAGGCGTGCTAAACCCGTTTTAGGGGTGCTAAAGTGTACATTTTCTCTCTTTTGAAAATATTCTCTTTATGAGCAAACCACTGGAATTCTAGGATATACTATCGCATTCCTCGCAAAATTCCGCGTCAAACTAGCTCATATGTGATAGGGTTCTGATAAGCGGTCAGCAAATTAAAAGCAAGTTAAAAAAAGGACAAAAAATATAATAAATTTTGTGCGTTTTTTTAAACAGAATTCCATCACATGTAGGCTCGTTTGAATCGAAATTTTGCGAAGATTACGAAAATAAGTCTTACAGTTTTATGTTATTTGATTAAAAGAAAATATTTCGAAAAAAACATCAACTGTAATGCCTTTGGGGCTTTATAGTGCTTTTTAAAGGCTGGATATCCTACCCTTGTTTTACCATGTAGTGTCTTCAGATGCGCATGAAATTCCCTGTGGGAAAATTCCTTCAAATACACGCCTTCAAGAGTGAATTTCACACCGACGTACTTGTGTGTGCCATTCTCATACACTCTTCCACAAGTGTGTGACTTTCTCACACACATCCACAAGGGAGTGACCTCCTCACACTCTTCCACAAGTGTGTGACAATCTCGCACACTCCCACCCACGATGTAGAAAGACCTACACCGGTGTGGGACATTCTCAGACGCTTCTACAGGTGTGCGACATTCTCATACACGTCCACAGGTGTGTGACATTGATTTTAAAGAAGGTGCTCGTCGCGCGCGGCGCCGCGGCGCCCTGCAATCACTGCTAACGACGGGCCGCACACACCTGCTCGCTCACCTGCTAGTCGATAACGACGGTCGATCGCCGGCCCCGGCGGCCGCGGCGGCCCAGCCGGCCCTAGCCACGATGCGCGCGCACTCGTCGCGCAGGTCCCCCGCGAGCGCGCAGAGCTGCACCTTGGGCAGCATCGCCATGCAGAACGACATGGCCCACTGGGTGCCGATGACCACGCCCGACACCGGGAGCGCGCCCCACGGCTTGCCGCCGCTCAGGGCCGAGGCGTAGAGCGCGTACACGTCCGCGACGAACACGACGATGAAGAGGTGCAGGAGCAGGACGGCGCGGTAGCCGCGCGGCGGCAGCGGGTGCGCGTGCCGGTAGTGCAGCAGGCACCTGGCCGGGCAGGGTCAGGCACACCAGGACACACCAGTGTGTGTGAATGTCTTTTTGCAATTTTTTGTTGAATTTTTGCTTAAATTTTTCATAATTTTCTTTCTTTTTGCTTTCAAAATTTTCTACGAATTTCTCTGAATGTTTTTGAGTTTTTCTGAACATTTCTTATTTTTTCTGAATTACGAGGTGTACAAATGTTTCAGGATCGCCCCCCCCCCTTTCCGCGCACACTACCTGGTGTGTGAATGTTGGACACGAGGTGGAGTGTGAATATCGCACACACTAGGTGGTGCGTGAATTCGCACGCTACCTGGTGTGAGAGTATAGCACACTTAGAGGTGTGTGAAACGTAAGTGGAGTATGAATTCCCACTCTCACTCTTCAACAAGAGATGGTGCGCATTTTTCTTTCTTGATTTTCGCACTTGCCAGGGAGGAGAAACCTACCAATTTAAATTCACACACTTTCAAGTGTGTCATGGTATTTACACATTTCTGTTTTCAGTCACTGATTTAAAGACACGTTTCCAATATCAGGGGAAGACAGTATGATATAATATATGACTTACCTTTGAATGTTGGTTAGAGCAGCTCTATTAGAACATAGTGAGAGCACCACCGAATTTCTTACGAGGACGAGGAAACAAGAGACCAGGAAGGGAAATAATTGTAAACCATTTTCGAGATCTCGAACGCAGCTACCAACAACCCCTAACAAAATCACTCACACCCCCACACATCCCACTCACACCCCTCCTACACACGCCGAAATACCATACACAGCCGTCCCTATCTACAACAACACTCCTCCCTCCTCCATCCCCCTCGACGCCCACTCACACTTCCCCACCACCGCGACGGTGGTTCAACGTAATGAGTTGCGTCCTAAATTTTCAGATGCTCATGTGTTGAGAATGGTCAAAGGTGGAAGGGTTAAGCGTGGTAGGCAAGGTGGAGGGTGATGTGGATAGGGCAGATGGTGGTTGGAAGTCTTTGCTGTGGGAGTATAGTGAGGTAGTGTTAAATCTATGAAGGTGTTTGATTTGTTTTGGGTTTTTGAGTGAAGGGCGTATTGATAGTCTTCGATAGGTGTACAGTTAGTATTTGGATTATAGTGTTATTATAGGGGAGGTGAAGGGTTTTGAGTAGAAAGGTGAGTTTTGGAATGGGGGTTAGGCGTGTGGGGGTTTTGTGGGAAAGGGGAGGGGTATGGGGAGTTGGGATTGGAAAGGGGGATGTGGTGTGGGAGTGTTGGGGGTGTGAAAAAGGGGGAGAGGGAGATAGGGTTTGTGGAGAGTGGGTTTTGTGGGTAAATTGGGTATTGGAAAGAATTTTGTAGATTTTATTTGGATTGGGTGTTTTTTGGAATTTTTTTAATTTGTAGTTGAGGTGGATTATAATGTTATTTGGTGATATAAATAAGTTGTTGAAGTTAAAAATATATTGTTTGAAATAAGTATGAAGAATAGAAAGGTAATAAGATAAATATAATATAGAAAGAAGATATATGATTAGAGAAGATTATAATAATGGAAAAAAGAGAAAAAAAAAAATGAAATATAAATATAAAAATAAAAAGTGATATATGTGATAGGATGGTTTAGTTATTTGGAAGGTTTAAATGAGAGAATTAGAGAAGAAGACTAGGGGAAATCCATGGCTGGCAGTGGACTGCAGCGAGCTCCGCCCCGCCCGGCCTCGCCCCGCCCGGCGCGACTTGACCCTTTGACCCGACCAAGCACCAAGCAGCCGTCGAGGAGGGCGATCGAAGTCGAAGACGTTAACAACATCGCCTTATAATTGCAGCGAGACGTGAGACATGCTTGCTCGTCCCCTCTCCACACGGTCCTCCACGTTCCGCCACCACACCACGCCTGGACAAAATCTCAATACCTTTAGGTGTTGATGTTGTTGTTGTTGTTGTTGTTGTTGTTGTTGTTGTTGTTGTTGTTGTTGTTGTTGTTGTTGTTGTTGTTGTTTAGGTCGCAATATATGGAAAATTGAGGTGGTCAACATATCATATCTCAATATCTCAATTTTCAATATTGAGTATACAGAAAGTCAATATTTCAAATTGAGTATTGAGGGTCAATATTTCATATTGAGTAATGAGGCTCAACGCTTCCAACTCCTCCCACCCCTTATGATTCGAAAGAGTTCCGCAATTGCATCCAGGGCTGCCCGTAAAAGCCCCTTCTGCCCACGGACTGTCCTTTTTCACGACCGGACTGTCCTTTTTCACGACCGGACAGTTCCACTTGGAGTCCATCTCCGGGTTCGGGTAGTCCGCGATTGCATCCTTGGGTCACGGGCTAGTCCGGCACTAACCCGTTAGTCCGATTGGAGTCCTGTACAGCGGACTTGCTTCGGGTTTGCCCGCGGAGGGCTCATTTCGGATTTCTCGCTTGTCCAACATTTTTTTCTATGATCTACTATCAATAACTTCTCAACTGCAACCAAGTGCAGGACGCTGTCAAATATGTAGTTTTTGGAATATCGATCTGAAATTTGGTATGTAGCATCTATGGTGAAATTAAGTAGGGCCATTTTAATTTTATTGAAATCGGAGCATTTTTTCTTGGTATCTTGAAAACGGCTTGAGCTAGCTCCAAACGGACAACAGATTTGGCATCGCCTCGATTCCGACACCCTCAAACATGTTCCGTTCATTCGGTTAAGTCTTGATTATCAAGGCTTTGTCGATTTAAACATTTGAATACCGATAGCTAGTGCACCCATGGCTGCCTAAAGAAGGGGCGGGAAGGGGGAAGGGTATACAGAAGGCACGTTTCCGGAATAGACCGAGCGTTATTTCGGGCCGATCCGGGCGTCGCTTCGGACCAGTCCAACCCGACTCCAGCATCGGACTCTATCCAGAATTTCTCGGTTTTGGGGACATTTCGGTTCCTAAAACGGACAGTCCAAAGGGCTGCTGTCGGACTAGGCCGAGTACAGGGACAAGATCCGGGTGTCCTCGGAATCATAAGGGACTGCCCGAGACCTTAGTGTTTGATTGAGAAAATAAATAACTTCAACTGTACATATTTGTTTCTAGTTATTCACATTTATCCAATCCTATTCGATTATCTGCTTACCTGATTAAGTAGTATAATAAAATGCGAGGAACATTATTGACCATGTATTGCATATATTCGCATATTGCTCATTATTGAATATTGATCTCATCGTAGACTATAAAAACTCCTGAGCGATCACTAATTTTCAATATTGGTTTTGATATATTATCAAACTTGATATTGATACAGAGGTATTGAGCTCAATATCTCAATATTGAAATTGAGCTCAATATCTCTATTTTCAATATTGACCTCTACACTGTAATTTTAAAGGTCACACATGTGACCTCAAATCGGCGACACATTGGTGTGTCGCCAAAATCGGAAACTTCTCCTTTTTGTGACCGTTTTTCCGGCAACACATGCTGTGTGACCTTTTTTCGGCGACAATTTTGTCACCAAAAGCCTCGTGTGTGACCAAAAAACAGTTTAAAGCATCACCGTTTCGGTCACACGCGGAGCTTTGGCGACGGCGACAAAATTGTCGCCGAAGAAAAGGTAACACGGCATGTGTCGCCGAAAACAGCGGGTCACAATTCGGAGAAGTTTCCTTTTTCGAGTGTCTTTTTCGAGACACCTCAAAACGGTTTTTCTTTATGGACCACCCTAGCCCACAGCAGTACTCGACTCGACAGGTGCTTGACACGGCGAGACGAGATACTGTACCACCCCCGATGCAGCGCGCGTGCCAATTGGACGGCACAAGTGGCCGCCAGCAGGCTGAAGATCGCACATGTATCTCCGTCCTTGTCGCACCTCTGGCGGTGCCCT
Organism: Frankliniella fusca; assembly: GCA_029379305.1. Lineage (NCBI taxonomy): Eukaryota > Metazoa > Arthropoda > Insecta > Thysanoptera > Thripidae > Frankliniella > Frankliniella fusca. The sequence continues at coordinate 504,566 of JAHWGI010001444.1, forward strand.
ATGTTGGGAGTGGTAGTGCCCTATGAGTAGGACAAGGACGGAGGCACGAGAGCGATCTTCGGAATCAGCCTGCAGTCGAGTGCGCGACTGAGTTCTCGGAACACGAGATGCGGCCCCAGTGATCGGGACGAGGTGGGTGGCAGGTGAGAGGCACATTGCACAACCCGCGTACGTCGAGCGATGACAGTAAGCTATTTGTATATCAGTCGATGATCATTGTACGTGCGGGGTGGGCTCTTGACGTGAGGGACCCGCGTCACAGACGACAGGGATCCGTCTGTACTTGCGACGAGGCTCTTCAACCAGGACTACTGCCCGTAACATTTTGCGCTTCCTCAAGTCAAGTCTAAACCTCAAGGACAAAGTACGACCGCCCGTCCCAGACCGCGGCCCGCCCGCGCCGACCGCAGCGCCGGAAATACCGCTCGGATTGGCCTCTAGGTGCCACGGTCGTCTCATCCCAGACGTAATAATTAACCCGTCCCGAATTGACACGGGTGGCGACACGTGTTTTGAAGGCAGCAGTCTCGACCGGTTTCCTTTTGTCGTTCTGCTATACAGGGTGTTTTTCCCTCGACTTTATGTATTTCGAGAGCCTGCAGGGGGTGCCTAGAGCAGTTCTTTGATGCAGGACACTTGGGGCAGGAAATAAATATTATTGGCAGCAGTAATACGACAAATTTAAATTTACTAGAAATTGCGCCGAAAGGTGGCCGGTGGGCTACCCATCAGTGCCCATCAGCCCCATCTGTCAGTCAGAGCGGGCTGGGACAGGAGATACACCCAACGGGGTGGCCTTCCCCCGTTCCCATCCTCATCCCCGCCTTAAACCATGTAAGCACATGTCAGTGGTCTAGCGAGTAGAGCGACAGACATCTACCCAAACGTCTCGGGTTCGAATCCGATAGACTCCGGTCCATTTTCTATTATTTTTTATTTTAAAGTTAGAGACGGTGTTTGCGGAGGAGAAGAAGATCTTGTTTTCATCGAGGTGTATAGTGCTTTAAATAGCTTCTACTCTCGATGCATCTCGGCGTTAAGAGGGTGACAGACACGGGCAAGAAAACAAAAATGAAGGGGGAAAAAAGGGAAAGAAGTTCCGGCGGGATTTGAACATGCGAAACGTCTCGCCAGCGGAGATGATTTGGGACAGGGGAAAGGCCCGAATGCTGCACTTTATCTTTTTCTCATTCTTTTTTTTTTCATTAATAAAATATCGACTGTTTTGGCGGAGGAGAAGAATATCTTGTTTTCCTCGAGGTGAATAATGCTTTAAAGAGCTTATCGTCATCCTCTCGATGCATCTTTTGGGAGGTAAAAGAGCAACACGCGAAATAAAAAAATGATAAAAAAATCCGCCGGGATTTGAACCAGCAAAACTTCTCGCCAGCCGAGATGATTTAGGACGGGGGGGAAGGTGCGTTACCCATCTCGGCTGGCAGGACGCACGAGTCATCGTCATGTGAATGGCCATCACTCTGGACCGGCCAATTTTTTGGGCAAGCGGCAAGAACGAAATCGGAGCGAATGTCGTCTCGGCCGCGCCGGACACGTCCAGGCCATTACATAGGGATTCCTATTCGCATCGCTGTGAAATGTGCGAACCGACAGCCTAGTGGTTAGCATCCCCGTCCCCCGTCCCTAGGGTTTCGAATCTAGGACATTTTTCATAGACAAACCCTGCCTACTAGGCAACCTGCCACACAGTGGTGTCCGAATGTTGCCTAGTCGGCAGAGTTTATCTAGGAAAAAATTCCTAGATTCGAAACCCTACCCGTCCCAAACCATCTAGGCTGTCGGGACGCTTTTGTAGCGTGTTCGAATCTCGGTCGTTAATTTTTTTCTTCGCCGATTTTCAGATGATTTCACCCTCGGGGAATGGTCTGTGGATGCACTAGAGCCCCCCTGCTCAACCCCCGTCAAATTGGATTAAATTTTATTTTGGACCAAAATCTTTAAAAATGCAAAGGCTATAGCCTTTGGAAATTTGACGAAAAAAAAGTCTCCGATTACGCCCAAATTCACAGGAAATCTTCGTTACGCACTGTGAAATATGTATCAGTTGTCAGAAGCACGATGCCGTTCTTGGTTAGGGAGAATTCGGAATCCTATTCGGAAAGGAAAACTCTTCTGCGCGCGCCGGGCCCGTCCAGGCCAGGCCGGCAGATAGGGATTCCTATTCGCATCGGCAAGATGTGTGCGAACCGACAGCCTAGTGGTTAGCATACCCGTCCCCCGTCCCAAACCATCTAGGCTGTCGGGACGCTTTTGTCGCGTGTTCGAATCTCGGTCGATCATCCTTTTTTTTCGCCGATTTGCGGATGATTTCACCCTCGGGAGTTAGTCTGGGGGTGCACTAGAGTCCACCCGGACACGATACCGTTCTTGGTTTGGAAGAAATTCGCTTTTTACGCGAGGAATAGTGAATTGTTCAATCGGCGCCTAATGGATAGGCAACCCATTCGACGCCAGCCCGCGCCTGCATGTTTGAGAGAAAATCGTGCGAAACGAGCCGTATTCAACCCGGAGTTCAGAAGAGGCGAGGAGGTAACCTCCTCGAAATCGACGCCTGGTACCAGAAGATATTCGGAAGCTATGTGGTGCTTGCAGTGTCGCTGACAGCAGAAGTCTGTGGTCTAGTGGTTAGAGCAGCGGGCACATGCGCAGACGCTCTCGGGTTCGAACCCGAGCGCCGTAGACATTTTGCTCTTTCCCTTTTTTCTCTGTTAATTTAGCAACGGTCTTGGGAGAGAAGTAGAATACCTTTTCCCCCTCGAGTTGTATATGATGCTTTAAATAGCTTATCCCCTCGATGCATGTTTTTGGCCGTAAAAGAGTGACACGGAAAAGATAATTCTTCTGCGCAGCGCGGGGCCCGTCCAGGCCGGTAGATAGGGATTCCTATTCGCATCGGCAAGATGTGTGCGAACCGACAGCCTAGTGGTTAGCATACCCGTCCCCCGTCCCAAACCATCTAGGCTGTCGGGACGCTTTTGTCGCGTGTTCGAATCTCGGTCGATCATCCTTTTTTTTCGCCGATTTTCGGATGATTTCACCCTCGGGAGTTAGTCTGGGGGTGCACTAGAGTCCACCCGGACACGATACCGTTCTTGGTTTGGAAGAAATTCGCTTTTTACGCGAGGAATAGTGAATTGTTCAATCGGCGCCTAATGGATAGGCAACCCATTCGACGCCAGCCCGCGCCTGCATGTTTGAGAGAAAATCGTGCGAAACGAGCCGTATTCAACCCGGAGTTCAGAAGAGGCGAGGAGGTAACCTCCTCGAAATCGACGCCTGGTACCAGAAGATATTCGGAAGCTATGTGGTGCTTGCAGTGTCGCTGACAGCAGAAGTCTGTGGTCTAGTGGTTAGAGCAGCGGGCACGTGCGCAGACGCTCTCGGGTTCGAACCCGAGCGCCGTAGACATTTTGCTCTTTCCCATTTTTCTCTGTTAATTTAGCAACGGTCTTGGGAGAGAAGTAGAATACCTTTTTCCCCCTCGAGTTGTATATGATGCTTTAAATAGCTTATCCCCTCGATGCATGTTTTTGGCCGTAAAAGAGTGACACGCAAAAGATAATTCTTCTGCGCAGCGCGGGGCCCGTCCAGGCCGGTAGATAGGGATTCCTATTCGCATCGGCAAGATGTGTGCGAACCGACAGCCTAGTGGTTAGCATACCCGTCCCCCGTCCCAAACCATCTAGGCTGTCGGGACGCTTTTGTCGCGTGTTCGAATCTCGGTCGATCATCCTTTTTTTTCGCCGATTTGCGGATGATTTCACCCTCGGGAGTTAGTCTGGGGGTGCACTAGAGTCCACCCGGACACGATACCGTTCTTGGTTTGGAAGAAATTCGCTTTTTACGCGAGGAATAGTGAATTGTTCAATCGGCGCCTAATGGATAGGCAACCCATTCGACGCCAGCCCGCGCCTGCATGTTTGAGAGAAAATCGTGCGAAACGAGCCGTATTCAACCCGGAGTTCAGAAGAGGCGAGGAGGTAACCTCCTCGAAATCGACGCCTGGTACCAGAAGATATTCGGAAGCTATGTGGTGCTTGCAGTGTCGCTGACAGCAGAAGTCTGTGGTCTAGTGGTTAGAGCAGCGGGCACGTGCGCAGACGCTCTCGGGTTCGAACCCGAGCGCCGTAGACATTTTGCTCTTTCCCTTTTTTCTCTGTTAATTTAGCAACGGTCTTGGGAGAGAAGTAGAATACCTTTTTCCCCCTCGAGTTGTATATGATGCTTTAAATAGCTTATCCCCTCGATGCATGTTTTTGGCCGTAAAAGAGTGACACGGAAAAGATAATTCTTCTGCGCAGCGCGGGGCCCGTCCAGGCCGGTAGATAGGGATTCCTATTCGCATCGGCAAGATGTGTGCGAACCGACAGCCTAGTGGTTAGCATACCCGTCCCCCGTCCCAAACCATCTAGGCTGTCGGGACGCTTTTGTCGCGTGTTCGAATCTCGGTCGATCATCCTTTTTTTTCGCCGATTTGCGGATGATTTCACCCTCGGGAGTTAGTCTGGGGGTGCACTAGAGTCCACCCGGACACGATACCGTTCTTGGTTTGGAAGAAATTCGCTTTTTACGCGAGGAATAGTGAATTGTTCAATCGGCGCCTAATGGATAGGCAACCCATTCGACGCCAGCCCGCGCCTGCATGTTTGAGAGAAAATCGTGCGAAACGAGCCGTATTCAACCCGGAGTTCAGAAGAGGCGAGGAGGTAACCTCCTCGAAATCGACGCCTGGTACCAGAAGATATTCGGAAGCTATGTGGTGCTTGCAGTGTCGCTGACAGCAGAAGTCTGTGGTCTAGTGGTTAGAGCAGCGGGCACATGCGCAGACGCTCTCGGGTTCGAACCCGAGCGCCGTAGACATTTTGCTCTTTCCCTTTTTTCTCTGTTAATTTAGCAACGGTCTTGGGAGAGAAGTAGAATACCTTTTCCCCCTCGAGTTGTATATGATGCTTTAAATAGCTTATCCCCTCGATGCATGTTTTTGGCCGTAAAAGAGTGACACGGAAAAGATAATTCTTCTGCGCAGCGCGGGGCCCGTCCAGGCCGGTAGATAGGGATTCCTATTCGCATCGGCAAGATGTGTGCGAACCGACAGCCTAGTGGTTAGCATACCCGTCCCCCGTCCCAAACCATCTAGGCTGTCGGGACGCTTTTGTCGCGTGTTCGAATCTCGGTCGATCATCCTTTTTTTTCGCCGATTTGCGGATGATTTCACCCTCGGGAGTTAGTCTGGGGGTGCACTAGAGTCCACCCGGACACGATACCGTTCTTGGTTTGGAAGAAATTCGCTTTTTACGCGAGGAATAGTGAATTGTTCAATCGGCGCCTAATGGATAGGCAACCCATTCGACGCCAGCCCGCGCCTGCATGTTTGAGAGAAAATCGTGCGAAACGAGCCGTATTCAACCCGGAGTTCAGAAGAGGCGAGGAGGTAACCTCCTCGAAATCGACGCCTGGTACCAGAAGATATTCGGAAGCTATGTGGTGCTTGCAGTGTCGCTGACAGCAGAAGTCTGTGGTCTAGTGGTTAGAGCAGCGGGCACATGCGCAGACGCTCTCGGGTTCGAACCCGAGCGCCGTAGACATTTTGCTCTTTCCCTTTTTTCTCTGTTAATTTAGCAACGGTCTTGGGAGAGAAGTAGAATACCTTTTCCCCCTCGAGTTGTATATGATGCTTTAAATAGCTTATCCCCTCGATGCATGTTTTTGGCCGTAAAAGAGTGACACGGAAAAGATAATTCTTCTGCGCAGCGCGGGGCCCGTCCAGGCCGGTAGACATGGATTCCTATTCGCATCGGCAAGATGTGTGCGAACCGACAGCCTAGTGGTTAGCATACCCGTCCCCCGTCCCAAACCATCTAGGCTGTCGGGACGCTTTTGTCGCGTGTTCGAATCTCGGTCGATCATCCTTTTTTTTCGCCGATTTTCGGATGATTTCACCCTCGGGAGTTAGTCTGGGGGTGCACTAGAGTCCACCCGGACACGATACCGTTCTTGGTTTGGAAGAAATTCGCTTTTTACGCGAGGAATAGTGAATTGTTCAATCGGCGCCTAATGGATAGGCAACCCATTCGACGCCAGCCCGCGCCTGCATGTTTGAGAGAAAATCGTGCGAAACGAGCCGTATTCAACCCGGAGTTCAGAAGAGGCGAGGAGGTAACCTCCTCGAAATCGACGCCTGGTACCAGAAGATATTCGGAAGCTATGTGGTGCTTGCAGTGTCGCTGACAGCAGAAGTCTGTGGTCTAGTGGTTAGAGCAGCGGGCACGTGCGCAGACGCTCTCGGGTTCGAACCCGAGCGCCGTAGACATTTTGCTCTTTCCCATTTTTCTCTGTTAATTTAGCAACGGTCTTGGGAGAGAAGTAGAATACCTTTTTCCCCTCGAGTTGTATATGATGCTTTAAATAGCTTATCCCCTCGATGCATGTTTTTGGCCGTAAAAGAGTGACACGCAAAAGATAATTCTTCTGCGCAGCGCGGGGCCCGTCCAGGCCGGTAGATAGGGATTCCTATTCGCATCGGCAAGATGTGTGCGAACCGACAGCCTAGTGGTTAGCATACCCGTCCCCCGTCCCAAACCATCTAGGCTGTCGGGACGCTTTTGTCGCGTGTTCGAATCTCGGTCGATCATCCTTTTTTTTCGCCGATTTGCGGATGATTTCACCCTCGGGAGTTAGTCTGGGGGTGCACTAGAGTCCACCCGGACACGATACCGTTCTTGGTTTGGAAGAAATTCGCTTTTTACGCGAGGAATAGTGAATTGTTCAATCGGCGCCTAATGGATAGGCAACCCATTCGACGCCAGCCCGCGCCTGCATGTTTGAGAGAAAATCGTGCGAAACGAGCCGTATTCAACCCGGAGTTCAGAAGAGGCGAGGAGGTAACCTCCTCGAAATCGACGCCTGGTACCAGAAGATATTCGGAAGCTATGTGGTGCTTGCAGTGTCGCTGACAGCAGAAGTCTGTGGTCTAGTGGTTAGAGCAGCGGGCACGTGCGCAGACGCTCTCGGGTTCGAACCCGAGCGCCGTAGACATTTTGCTCTTTCCCTTTTTTCTCTGTTAATTTAGCAACGGTCTTGGGAGAGAAGTAGAATACCTTTTTCCCCTCGAGTTGTATATGATGCTTTAAATAGCTTATCCCCTCGATGCATGTTTTTGGCCGTAAAAGAGTGACACGGAAAAGATAATTCTTCTGCGTAGCGCGGGGCCCGTCCAGGCCGGTAGATAGGGATTCCTATTCGCATCGGCAAGATGTGTGCGAACCGACAGCCTAGTGGTTAGCATACCCGTCCCCCGTCCCAAACCATCTAGGCTGTCGGGACGCTTTTGTCGCGTGTTCGAATCTCGGTCGATCATCTTTTTTTTTCGCCGATTTGCGGATGATTTCACCCTTGGGAGATGGTCTGTGCAATTTTTGTCAACTTAGAGCATTTTTCACCAAAGTATCTAAAAATGCAAAGGTTATAGCCTTTGCAAATTTGAGAAAAAAAAATCGTGAATCCGAGATCACGGCCAATTTTACAGGGATATTTCCTGACGCACTGTGTATCATACAGCAGTTTCCAGATGCACGATACTGGTCTTGGTTTGTGAGCAATTTGCTTCGTACGCAATGGCAAGTAAATTCTTTCAACAGCGCCTGATGCCTGATGGAGAAGGAACTCATTCGACGGCAGCCCGCGCCAGCGTGTTTCAGAGAAACCGTGAAAAAGCGGCGCGCTAAGCGTAATTCTACCCGGTGTTTAGCAGATGCGAAGAGGTAACCCCCCCGAAATCGACTCCTGGTCCCAGTAGCTTTTTTGGCAGCTATGTGGTGCTTGCTTATTTGTCGGAGCCACATGCCAGTGGTCTAGTGGATAGTGTCTCTGACATCTGCCGAAAAATTTCCGCATTCAAGCCCCAATAACACTACCGCAATTTTTTTTCCTTTCTTTATTTTATTTTATTTTAGCGACGGTGTGTGCGGAGAAAAAGAACATCTTGATTTGCTGCAAATAGCTTTTTCACTCGATGCATTTTTTGGGCGGTAAAAGAGTGACACGGAAAGGAAATATCAAATAAAGAAAAAAAGAGGAAAAGGTTCCACCGGGATTTGAACCTGGAAAACGTCTCGCCAGCCGAGATGATTTAGGACAGGGAGAAGGTGCATTAGCCATCTCGGCTGGCGATTCAGGTTCCCTGGGAATTGGAGCGCAATCAGAGATTTTTGATATTTTCGATTTTGCATTATTTTCAACAATTTATGGGAGGAAAAAAAGGCTTTCAGTGACGAGGGTTGTTGCATGGGAATCTAATATACTTCCAGACTCGCACCCTGCTGCATAACATGAATTCCACGTGACGCCATTTTTTTTTCTTGAGATAGCCAAGCCAAAGGGTCGTCAACTCCGATATTTCTCCGTACACGAGATGATATTACTTCAAATAAAACCCCTATTACAGGTAACAGTACGTTGATACTACCCATTTTCCCAGGATTATGACGTCAGCACTGTAAAATTGGCGTAATATTACCAATAATACCTGTAATATTCCATATTCCATATTCCTCTCAAGCGGAGTTGACGACCCTTCTGGGACAGCGGTCTCCCTGCTTATCGCTGAATCACCATATCTCGACAATCACGGCAGCTGAGTGGAGCGGCGATGGTGCATGTTATCTTCTCTCCTCTCCCCTTTATATTGGTGCGGCGGCCAGGACGAGAGGCAAGTAGCTCCTTCCAAAATGACGAGCTGGTGGTCAGTTCTCTTGTCTGCGCTGCTCTGTGCAGCGGTGGGCGCCCGCAAGCTCCCCGGGCTGGGCCTGGGGGACGTGGAGAGCGTGGCCTTGCCGGAGGGCTTCCTCCTCGGCGCCGGGACGTCCGCGCTGCAGACCGAGGGAGCAGTGCTCGAGGATGGTAAGGAAGGGACACTCTCCCAGTCAACAGAGTTTTGTCAAATCGGCATCATTTGATGTCTTTGTCAAAAGTCAGTCATTTTGTTGGACATCTAATGACATAATTTGACATCAAATGACATCATTTGACATCAAAATGGTATCAAAGATGGCCACCAAAATGACCAAATTATGACGCTGACATCAAATTGTGTCAATTTGACAACATTCTGTTGACAGGACTGGGACACCGTAGGGGCTATACTTCCTCTAGGGCCGACAGTTTTGTGTCGGTATTTGAGGCATCGCCTCGTGGTGTTCAAGAAAAAAACTTCTAACGCTAACGCGTTAAACGGCCCCCTAGGTTTTAAAACAGAACTATCAAGAGTATTGAGAACTTGCAATAAACACGGGATATACTTTTACATGATGCCTCAAATCGCACTCATGTAGTATTATCAAACTCCTAAAACTCACCTTTAATTTGTTGGAAGAATTTTAGACATTTCAGAAAAATAGATACAAGGTCGTGCTTAGGTCATTGTTTAACGTAAATGCTTTTTAAAGCTTAGAGTTGAGAAATGAGGGAACCAAAATAATACTGGATATATGAAGCGGGGAGCATGGCCGCTGCTGCCAGCTCCGTCCACGTGGCATGGGTATTGTTGCCTTAGCAACTGATTTTGCACATTGGAATTGAAATTACTCGGATCTGGTCAGATAGTTTGCAATCAGACATAGCTTCAAAATTTTCTAATTTTACAAACTATTTGCCATTGAAATTTCGTTAGAATCTGTACGACAGAAATTGCTGTGGTCTTAATAATCCATTGTCGAGAAAAATAAAACTTTCGGGCGAGAGGAACAAGGCCCCCTACAGGGGCCTAAATAAAAGAAATAAGACCTTTTCAACTTTCTTTATTTGTTCGTTCGGTGTTACATAAGATGTTCACCCAAAGTCAACTTGGATCATGCAGCTGCAAACATCACAGAGAACGGTTTAATGCAACACATCTTCATTTCATGCAGGTAAAAAGGAAAGCGTCATTGACTACAATATTAGGACAGCGAAAAATAAGGACGGGAAACCCGTCTTCCCAGATCCAGGGAGGTACGCGGACTCCTACCACAGGTACAAGGAGGATATTGCCGCAGCAAAGGAACTAAAGGTTTGTATTGAAAAATTACAGCACATCGGGCACAACTGAAAGCCCATTATAGAGTTCAGTTCGAACGAAAATAGAGTAGATGGGCAGACCGAGCAACAAACAGAGAACTTTTGCCGGTGCCTCACTACCGGAGAAACATTCCTTTCATTTCTACCAATACCCGTCTGATCTTATACATTGTTGAGAAATGTAATGGTTTATTTGTCTTTCGCAGCTTCAAGTGTATCGGTTATCAGTTTCGTGGGCAAGAATCTTCCCGGATGGTGATATTACGAAGCCGAACATGAAAGGTGTTGAGCACTACAAAAACGTACTCAGCGAAATCGTAAACGCTGGAATGCAGCCTTTTGTAAGTCATCGGAAACTTGGGCAAATAAAAGTTCCCGTCCCATCCCAAAATGAAATGTCAAAATGATTTTCATATCTAAATTTGACTCAAATTGACGTTGTGAAGCGTCAACATATTTTGAAATATTTCACACAATTGTTTTCTGAAAAGTGTGCAACATAGCTCTAACTTAAGATGTTCTCTTTGTTTAGGTTACCATGTACCACTTTGATCAACCGTTGGAAATGATTCGACAAAATTTGACCTGGTCGGACAGGAGAATCGTCGACAACTTTGTAGCCTACGCCGATTTCCTATTCGAAAACTTCGGAGACAAAGTACGTAAACAAAGCACCTGCGCGTTGCCTCTCGCCCTGCCCTTAATAAATGGTCCCCCACAACTTAATTCGCAATTTCTGCCCTGCCCAGGTTAAACTGTGGACGACCATCAACGAGCCCAACTTTTACTGCACCACGTACGGCGTCGCGCCGGTCCTTGGCTTGTACGAGCCGGGGTACGCAGACGAGCACAAATGCATTCACCATTCCGTTCTGGCGCATGCCAAAGTCTACCGCCTCTACGAGACCAAATACCGCGAGAAGCAGGGAGGTGAGGACTCCTGCGCCGAGAGGAGACAGCTTGCAAACAATGGGGGGCCGAGGGGGAAAAAAAGGGTCCTCTAATGAGGTATATTCCGATTTAGAAGAACAGGAGGAATATCGTCTGCTTCCGGACCATCACAAAGCCTCGACCAATCAGAGAGGGCTTCTCTCGTGGCTCGGTCCAGAGAGCCCTTCACTGATTGGTCGAGGCCTTGTGATGGTCCGGGAGGAGACGATATTCCTCCTGTTCTTCTAATTCGGAAGATACCTCATTGACTTTTGTAACGACAGGCAAGATTGGAGCGGCAGCCCTCACCCTGTGGGGCCGGCCGAACTCGACGGCCTGGGACGATATCCACGCCGCTGACCGTCTGAACGTGTTCGGCCTCGGCTCCATCTACAGCCCGCTGGTGTACGGCGACTACCCACCGGAGGTCCGGGAGCGCATAGACCGCCACAGCCGGGAGGAGGGCCTCCCCGAGTCCAAGCTGCCCAGCTTCTCCGAGGAGGAGAAACGCATTATCGCTGGTGCGTGGAGGAGTGACTGAGAGCTGAGGGGGAATCAACTGAGAAATTTTTGAGCACCTCGTAATAATTCAGAAAAAAATAATCCGAAAATTCAGAAAAAAATAACAAAAAATTAGTTAAAATTCATGTGAAAAATCACAAAAATTCACAACACGTGTACACCAAAATTCAGAGTTGTTTCCCCCTCGCTTATGGCGATGTGCATCAGCTCGAGAGCAGATGGGCGAGGGCGAACGACCTTCATTTTTATTGGCCACGCACTTCAGAGACAGAAAGAAAAGGGATTTTAAAAGTCAAGAAATTTGAGAAAATTTCGCTCCTGCAGGTACGGCCGACTTCCTCTGCTTCAACGCGTACTTCGGCTCCCGGGTCGTGGACACGTCTTACCGACCACGACCGCGCATCGGAAAATTTGCCGACGACCAGGACGCCGAGGAGATCAACTACGAGCACGGACAATTGAAGGGGCTGTTTATGGAGGTGAGCGTGCCTGACTTCAAAAATAAAATAAAACTACTTCGTGCCTAAAAAAAATCAAGGAGGACGTAGCTAAAAGGGTGGAATTTAGAGATAAGTGACTGACCGCGTTGCCGTCCGCAGCCCGACCCCACCGTGCTGTGGGAAGCGTCGAAGTGGATCTGGAAGAACTACAAGTTGCCCATCTTCATCACGGAGAACGGCTGGGGCGACGAGCGGGAGAACGCCGACCCTCTACAAGACGAGCCCCGCATGGGGTACCACAGCGTGAGTGTCAAAGGCGGCAGCAACCCCTGACCACATCTGCCCCAATATAAAAGCCATTACTTTTACGATAATGCGGCGTGCCGGCATTTGCGCAGGAGTACCTCCGCGGACTGCTCCGCGCACACGACGAGGAGGGCGTCCAGATCATGGGCTACGTCATCTGGAGTCTGATCGACACGTTCGAGTATACATCTGGCTATACGTGAGTGATTAGTCCCACGCGCCCGCGGCGCCCGCGAGGTTGGGCGGCGAGGGGGAAACAACTCTGAATTTAGGTGAACAAATTCTTTATTTTTCGTAAGTTTTTGTATGAATTTTACCTAAAGTTTTGAGAGTATTCGTGAATTTTGCTGATTTTTCCCGAGGTGAAAAAATACTTTAGAGTTGTTGCCCCCTCGCTAGGCGGGGTGCGCAAACATTCGAAAATGGTTCTAAAAACGCAATCTACCATACTCCATGAATCTACTGACGAACGATTCTCCGCAGACGAAGGTTCGGCCTCGTGCACGTGGACTACGAGGGCGGCACGCTCAAGCGCACGCTCAAAAACTCGGCGAGCTTCTTCCAGCACATAGCCGAGACCCGGCGCGTCCCCGTGCTCACGTACGACTACAAGGAGGACAAGGCCGACTCCACCACCACCACGCCGGGCACTTCCGCCGCCGCCTCTGCCTCCCTCAGCATCGCCGTTCTCTCACTCGCTCTATCTAGAATCATAACTAGCCAGGCAAGCCCTCGGCTCCATTGCTGAGCTTGACAATATCCCTATATTGCAGTGATTTTTTTTTCTTTATCTTTTTCTTATTTTATTTTTAATCTATCTAAGGCGAATAGGTGACACAGTAAATTTGTTCAGTGTAAAAAAATACCATGGTAAATGTCTACGGTACGCGCCGTAAATTGATTACCTGGTCCAGGACCGTCATCTTTGACTACGATCTGAATCTTACGGTACACTCCGTAGCCTTTGAAATATGTTGGGAAAGTTGAATGGTGCATATTCCATCCACAATGAAGTACAGTGTGCACTGCAAGGATACGTTACGGTCTGACCGTGCACGAAGACTATGGTACGGACCGTAGACATACCGTAACTTTTCACAGTAATTTGAACAGAGTATCTGTCTGTACATATAGACTGTACATCTAAACATATGTTCATATGTGCAGCCTGTGCATGCACATGTTCATTTAAATGTTAAGATTGGGGCTGCTCTCGGAAACTAAAGGTGTGCGCAACAAAATATCTCACGGAATCCATGGGGAAGCTGGTGTGGACGGACATTTTCTCTGCTCAAAACCCCAAAAGAGCCAGAAAGCCTTCGGCTTATTGTATGCTGATCTTCATCACGCACGATGTAATTCACAAGTAATAGCTTACGAAAATAAGTCTTATTAACTACATTGTGATATTGTTTTGCTGTAGGTGCGTTAGTGCATTTTAAAGGTAGGATATCCTACCTTTGTTTTACTAATGAAATTTTATCAAATTTATCTTACCAAACCTAATCTAACCAAACCTAACCCAGGATAGGACAGTCGCAGGCCGCATTGTAAGTGAGGCAGTCTGTTCGGTGTGAAGTCGCAGCCGCAGCGTACAACCTAAACTTACCGAACCGCGAACATAACATAGCTTCACTGAACCAAACCTTTTTTATCAAATGTAACCAAACAAAAAGCAACTTAACCAAACCTAGGATAATAAAAATAGCAATTAGGAGATTTTTATAGGACATACCGGGTGTCCCAGAGAACACACACACGGCAGTGTTGCGGCATTGCATACTCGCCAGAGATGCAGGGGCTATGGCGCCTTACGGCCGGAGTGGGTAGGCAGACCCGCAACGCTGCCGTGTGTTCTCTGGGACACCCGGTATACCCAGGGCGAATGTTTAAGTCTAAGATTTTTACCTTTACAGATAAACATATATACCTGTACATGTATACCTGTACATATATACCTATGTTTGTATGTACAGCCTTTGCATGCATATGTACATTTCAATTATTATAAGATAGCAATAATAGTAATGGGAAGATACCTCTGCTATACTAAAGGTATCGGAGAAACCTCGTTCCAAATCCCCAACAGAGTGCTTCGCTACCGTCAGCAAATAACTTAGATTAGGGTTTTATCTCATACCTTCGTGATATTATGTACAGCATACGGACCTTCATGTGCGAGTAAAAATATTGTAATTTTGTTTTTCGTTAAATAAAATGCATTGTTTCATGCACGACTATTTTTGAAACTTTTTTTTATTTCCTTTGAAAATTCTCTATACTGAAAGATATTTTTTTTTCAATTATACCTGGGAGTACCCTGCACCAAATTGTCTCCTTGTTCTTGAATTAGGATTGATTGGTATACGCCCCAGACCAATATTTTGCTAAGTCTTGTCTCCGTGATCAAAAGTTTTGTGTAGGTACCAGTTATAGTACAAGTGCACTTTTATTTAGTACAATGAAGCATTAAACTGCATGAGAACAACTAAATATGTTGATATCGTTGCTACGATCTGTAATAAAGCAGACAACTCTTAATTAGAATGAAGTGATAATCCAATGCCCAGTTGACATCAGAAGTGATATTTTACTAAAATTTTCTTGAAGTATAAATAAAGACTGACTGATTTCGTAAATCCTATATTCAGGCGAAACATTCCCAAAATGTCATAGTGGGCATCCTGAAGACCGATTTGGATCAAAAACAATGTGGCCTGTAACAATTGAAAAAATCTGAGTTACCCATCGCCGTACCTATTTTCATCTAGAACTGTTTGGTGCATACTCAGAACTATTTTCTACACAATAATAAAATTGCACCATACCTCGCGTTCAGCGGTGACAGGTAGATCTGGAGTGCCTGCTAAAAAACCCTGCATCTCCTGACTTATTTTGTTCTGCTATTGAGTGGACAACAGACAAAAAGTAATCACGTCTTTTTGAAAATTTATGGGTGTAATTCGGGCGGATGCCCCGCTAGTACCTCCAGAGCCATGCGCTCGTAGAGGGCGCTGGCGTACAGCATGAACACGATGCGCGCGCACGCCGCAGCCACGGGCCTCAATCCGAAGTCCAGAGCGACGTCCTTTGCAGCAGAGAAAGAGCCAACGGCCGAGGACACGCTGGTCGCCGCGTAGGTCACCGTGAACACGAACATGACGAGCACCTGGCGGAGAGAGGTGTGTCAATGCCATCATATGACCGGTGCGAAAGCACTCCAACCTTCCCCACCGCCACATCTAACGGGGAAACAACTCTGAATTTTTGATTAAACACCTTTCAAAGTTTTGTGAATAATTGTATTCTTTTGTTTGTGAATTTTCAACCGAAACCGACCAAAACTTTTTGCAAGGTTTTTCTTTGATTTTTCAAAATCTCTTTTGTAAATTTTCCTGATTTTCTTTGCCAATTTCTTCAGCATTTGTCTGAATTTTTCTAATGTTTTGTCACCTAGGGCCCACTTCACCTGCCAGCAGGTAGCAGAGCAGGCCATACGGTTCATGTCGAGCAGCGCCATGTGTCGCAGGCGCAGCCACCGCCAGTGCAGCGCGTCAGATGGGCTGCCTACCCCACAGGCGCCCCGGCCAGTCAAACAACTCTTCTTCGACGACCCCTGCGGGGCGCGTCCCCGCTGCCGCCGCCCGCCGGCGCTGGCCCAGGTGAGGGCCGCGTTGATGGGCTCCGGCGCCCATGCCGCCGCCCCGGAGGAGTCCGCCGTCGTCTCCGGGAGCCAGGCGGCCGCGGCGCGCATGGTGAGGCCGCAGTCCACGCGAAGGTCGCGGGTCAGCTGCCCGGCCAGCGCCGCGACCCCGAGCAGCAGGAAGTTCAGCGAGCCGGAGTACATGGCCCACATGAAGACGTGCACGCGCGCTCTGTCCACGAAACAGGGCCGATAAAAATGATATCCTGGTAGCATGGAAATTTTTGTATGTGGTGTCGGGGGGATAATCGCCAGGGAGGATATCGCGTGGGTCACAGATTTCGCAACTCGAATACTTTGAGGTGTGAACGATATACGCGGTAAACCTTACATGTCGCCGGCAAACCACATGGTCCAGTAGCCGTGGACGCAGACTTCCAGGGTGATGAAGAGCGCCGTGAAGCCGAGCGCCCTCCAGCCGGCGGCGGACAGCGGGTGCGCGGCGCAGTACAGGCGCAGGCAGCGCGCCAGGGTGCACAGCGCGCCGCGGCGCCAGCAGCGCTCCGACGTCTCCACCGCCCGGCACAAGACGTGGTACACGCCCACCGCGAGCTGCGAGCGGGGAAAAAACGAGCAGGCTGATACATTCGTACCAACTGCTAAAAGTAGTACATCCACATGAGACACACCCCGCTTCTCTGGCCTCGGGCATCGAGGGGGGGGGGGGGGGGGGGGGGGGGAGCCCTTCGAAAAATAATTTTGCACACCCACAAAAATCATTTAAATGTAAAAACTAAAATCAAAATAAAATCAAGTAAAAAGTTGCAAAAAAAAAAAAAGAATCCGAAAAATCGAGGACAAATGCCCCCAAACCTGAGGAAAACGAAAGCGAGACGAGAAACAAAACAAAATTTTTGTAAGTTACGGACAATTCCTTTATTTTCTTGAAAAATCAAGAGAAAAATCAAAATCAAAATTCAAAAAATTAAAAATTATCAAAAATCAAAAAATCATTGTACACATTTCGTTTGAGTGACCCCATCCCCCCTCCTCGTTGGGCATTGAGGAAACTGATTCCTTAGTCCAGCCGTCACACCAAGGGGGAAATAACTGGAAAAAATTTGTGTCAGCTGGATGAGGGATTACCCGGATCACCCGTGGATAGCTATGGATTAAATTCAAAAGTTTTAAGGACCATGGATTGCCAACGTATTACCCTGGATCACCTCGGGTAACCTTCGGAATATCACAAAATTGTTGGCAATCCGGATTAAGCATTGGCAACCCGATGTCAGCCGGATCACCCTTGACGTTCCCCCCTGGCGTCGCTGAGAGGTTACGTTCAGCCGAATACAGATCTGAATTTTGGCGAAGAAACCGCGTAAATTTTCTTTACAAGTTTCATAGCTTATTCATTATTTTAATTTAAACCTAACCCTTCCCAAACCTGAACCCCCTAAATACATTTAATAAACAACACAAAAATAAATCTACATAAAATGAATTTAAAAAAATAGGATTTAACTTAAGACTCAACGATTTTTCTCATCACGTCAAGGCGCGCCAAGGTTACGGATCTTTCAGTTTGGATCATCAGCTTTCAAAAATGTGCGACTAGAGTTGATAGATTCTCAAAAATGCAATTGTTGTCAATCTGCTCTAAAAATTCGCAAAGAACCCAACAGCAATTGTTTCAGTTCACTTCAGATTTCGATAAATTGAGGCACGGAAAGGAAGTCGCCTTTTCGCGGAGGATAATTTCTTGAATGGACAAACCTTGAAAGAGCTGTTGCCAGTCAAAGAGTCGGAAATGAGGTTGTCCGACGTGTAGAGCATGAACGCGGACACCGCCACGGCGAGCGTCCAGGCCGCCGGGGCGGGCCACGGCGAGGGCCCCGTCCCCGTGGGCCTCCTGAGCGGCCAGCCTACGAGCCAGCCGCTCACCGGCAGCATGCCCAGCAGCGCGGCGCCCAGGCCGAAGAACGAGAACAGCACCACGGACACCGACCGCCACAGCATGATGCCGGAAACTGGTCGAACTGAGGCCCGGCTTTAAAAGGGTGGTCGGCGAAAACAAAAACAAACAATGAAGAAAACAAAAGAAAAGAAACGTGGAAACAGAGAAGTGGAGTATACTGTGCCTTACCTTTTATTATTTTACAATCGTAATAAAAAAAAAACCTTTGACAAAACCTGATCATACCTTATTGGACATACATTAAAATTAATTTCAGAGCACTACTCACTCACACAAATCACATGGTCAATTTCGTTTTGATAAACAGTTGGGTGTTGTTTTGGCAACATAATATGACATGTATGAAAACATTATCAAATATAAATTACAGCACGTCTCACATATACTTCGATTAGTGTTCTTTTTTTAAAAAGATTTTTGAAAATCTTTTTCCTTGTTGAACTATCTTCGGTCTTTTTGTATTCACGGCCTCCAGTGACCTGCTCAGGCGCCAGAGGTAGGGGAAAGATTACTGCCCTACCAGGAGCTGGCGACGCAATATTGCAAAGAGTCTCAATCACTTGACCAGCGGTCGATCGCACAAGGGCGGGCCGCGGGGGTATAGTGCGATTAGCGAAAGGTTCATCACTTCGACTAGTCAGTGTACCCTTTTACGTGCGTTGTAGTTTCCAGCCCTTTTCATAACCAGCAGATATTTTCAATAATAAAAGGCCTCATGGTAGGCAGATTTCTAGTACAAGGATACTCTAAACTGTACGAGCACGACGAGATATGTAGTAATAGCTGCCACAACCTGAAATGGGGCATGCACAGCTAGATAACCGAACTTAATAGGTCAACAACGATCCTTCAGATAATCGATTCTTACTCACAGTTTTGAAAACACCGAGATCCACACGAAACATTCCGAAAAGTTCACAGCAGCCATCATGAAGAACAATTTGAAGAATAAACTCCTTAACCTTAAACATGCGAAAGTATCATATGATTTTGAGTAAAAACTCCTCAGATATGGAGGATGTTACCTTTAAAAAAAAGGTAAACATCCTCGTTTTTTTTTTGTTTTTTTTTTAAAGAGACTTCCTCAAAATCAGGGAGTTCCCCAAAGCTTTCCCTTTTTTCCTTAAAAAATAAAAAAAATAAATAATAAAACAAATCAGACATTGTTTTTACCTTATCCCTTAAACGATGCAGAAACCTGTTACACAACACTGTCTACGCCGTAGACAGACATATACAGAACTGAGTACAAATATACGCGGCACAGGCATACCTCGCGAGCCACGGCGCCCGGCACACATGGAGACTGCGCCAGGTAGCCCTCCAGGTCGTGACACAGCTTTCCCTGCTGTCGAGCACATAAAACTTTGTCAGCACCCTGCACCTGTCAACGGCTAACGACTACATCCCGAGGGATCTATCACTCAGTTCACGAGCGCACACACGATTACCGATTGCCAGTGTTTACCAACAGTTTTCTGTAAAATATTGGAAGCATATCATCGCTTGCACATTATTTCAACGAGGGAAAACCCAAAACAGCGTGAAAAACAAGGAAAAGAGAAAGTTTTGGGATGTGATCACCAATTATTATCGGACAAAGTGTACTCAAGATTATCAGAGTGGTGGACCCCTCCGCGGAGCGCGCTACATCAGTGGTACCTCCCGTGCGGTGCGCTCGAAGATGAAGGAGGCGTACGCAAACAGGACCACGCGCTCGATGGCCGCGTGCAGGGGCGAAGCCAGACACACGAAGAAGTTGACGTGGTCTCTGCTGCCCGCGTCTACGATGCTGCCGATGACCGTGGATATGCTTGTCGTGACATACGTGAAGGTGAATATGAGGATAATCAAGACCTGGAAATTGCGACAGGGGGCGGTCAACGTGGTCCTTTGACGACAATCATTTCAAAAAAACTATTTAAAAAATTAGAAATAAATTTATGAAGAAAGATAAAAAAACATCCGAATAATCGAGCAAAAATAAACAAATAAATTAAATAAAATTGAAAAAAAATCATAAATAAGGGTAAAAGATTAACATTTGTCAAAGAGAGATAGAAATTTACGTCGAGAAATTTAAAAAAAAGTCACCGAACACATTTCGTACGAGTTATCCCCCCTCGCCCCAGACCTGATAGCGCATGAGGGAAAAGGTCATGCGACTCATGTCGAGGATGACCATGTGCCGCAGCCGCAGCCAACGCCAGGTGTGCTGGTCGAGCGGGTTGCCTATCCGTCCGCGTCTGGCCTCTCTCGGGGCCGGGGGGCCCGCGGCCCAGGCGAGGACCTCGTTGACGGGGTCATGCACGGCGCGCCGGGTGGCGTCGTCGTCGTCGTCGGGGACCCCGAGGCCGCGGCCCGTCGCGCGCCGTATAGCGCGCTCGCAGTCTAGGCGCAGCTCGCGGGCCAGCTCGCCCGTCAGGCTGGGCAGCCCCAGGGCGAACATGTGCATGGTGCCGGTGTAGAAACCCCACCCCACGGTGGAGAAGATGTCCCTCTTCCTGAGTAGAGAGAGGGAGAGAGAGAGACAGAGAGCGACACCTCATCGGGAAGAGCAACACCGGCGGCGGACGCGCGCGCATTTTAGTGTGCTGGCGCGGTGCGTCCGACCTGAGCACGATGTAGAGAACCTACATCGTGGACCTGAGCCATGCTGCCGACCTGCACGCGTTGGCGGTCCACCAGCGGCCGGTGACAATGCTGTCGCCGACGTGGAAGCTGCAGACG
Organism: Frankliniella fusca; assembly: GCA_029379305.1. NCBI lineage: Eukaryota > Metazoa > Arthropoda > Insecta > Thysanoptera > Thripidae > Frankliniella > Frankliniella fusca. The sequence continues at coordinate 525,186 of JAHWGI010001444.1, forward strand.
AGCACGGGCAGCATGACCGTCCTCCAGCCGGCGGCGGACAGCGGGTGCGCGGCGCAGTACAGGCGCAGGCAGCGCACCAGGGCGCAAAGCGCGACGCGCTGCCGGCACTTCTCCCAGCCCTCCAGAGACCGGCACAGCGCGTGGTACAGGGTGATCGCTATCTGTGTCACCCATGAAAAGAAAAGAGAGAGCTACAAGGTATCTGAGGGTGGGATCACTCGCACAAAATGTGTACAATGATTTTTAGCAGATGTATCAGCCTGCTGCTTGTTTTTTTTTCTTTTTTTTTCCAAGGATAATTTATGTCTCTTTTTTGATAAATTTTGATCTTAAATCCCCGTTTCTGGACTTTTGCCAATTTTATTTCGGGTTTTTGCTCATTTTTCTCAATTTGTCGGAGTTTTCTGTGTCTATTTTTTACGTTTGGATATTTTTACTTTTTTTAATTTTTTAAATTACTTTTTGGGTGCTGTACAATGATTTTTCGAAATGATCCCCCCGCGCAGGTATCTGCCCAGAAAAAAAAGCACGGCGCGACAAATCAAAAAACAAGGGCGAAAAAAGCAAAAAATTACTTGTGGTAAAATGGATACTCATTCTTTACAATGTTCTTAAAATTATTGTTTCTTCATCTCAGAATGTAGAATATCGTCAAACATAACAATAATTACCATTTGAAACTGTATTTTTGAAGTAACGGAAAGGGAGACAACTATACAACAACATTTATCGAAGGGGGGGGGGGGGAGTGGGGCAGCCCCAACCATGGGCCCGAGGCAGGACCCAAACACAGCAGACACAGCCCGAGGACGGCATGCTCGGTGGCCGGAGGACTTAAGACCGAAAACCCATCAACATCAATTTTTTTGTTGAGAGTTCTCAAAATAATACTTTTAAACATGAAAAAAGTTAATTGTTAAAAGTGACAGTAAGGTTCCTAATTTTGAATAGTATTACTTTTCTGTTTGTAGCTTCGGAGAGATTTGTTCAGTGTTCTAAAAAAAAACTATTAAACTCAAAAAATGTTGTGTTCTGAGATGAAGATAAAATCTTGTTAATGTGTTACACCGCACTGAGAACAATATTCGTTCTACTACCACCAAGTTAGTGGAGGTGGGTGGTAAAGAACGAGTAAAACACAAGGGCCAAATAGAACACAAAATGAATTTTGTGATATGTGTGGAACTCGTTCTTTACATGCTATGTGGTACAGAGGGTGAAGTGCAAAACGTGATGTGAGTCGAGTGAGTCCATTTCCGTCTCAGATTGTGTTAGTGTGTGTTGGGGAAGTTTTTCTCGGGACACTCGGGCCCTTGCTCGGCTCGGGCGTTGTTCGGTTGTTCGCCCCACTTTCCCCGCTCGACTGTTGGGGCGCATAAAGGAGCGCCAGCAATCTGAGGGACTTCGGATGAAAACTAGCAAAATTTGTTAAGAGTTCTCAAAATAATACCATTAATCGTGAAAAAAAAGTTCATTGTTGAAACTCAGACGAAGGCTTCTAGTTCAGATTAGTACACACTTCAAACCGGAGTGTGTACTTACAAGCACACACCTATAGGGGTGAACTTGCCATAGCACACACTTGTTTGCCGTATGCTTGCCACCAGAGCCCTGCATACCGGGCGGGCGGCGATGCCTACTTGGCGTCCGAAAGCGGCTCGTGGGAGTGAGATACTCGCTCCGGGCCATAGCTCCCTCTCACTCTCCTCGCGTTTTCGGACGCCATGTAGGCATCGCCGAACGCCCGGTGCAGGGTTCTGCTTACCATAGTACACACTTATTAACCGTGTACTTATGGAAAGTACACTCCTATACGTGTGAGCTTGCAAGTACACACAAATATGTGTGTACTGAGTACACACCTCGGTTTGTAGTGCAAGTTTCATGTCTGTAGGTAGGTATTGTGCTGAGATTGAAAACTCCTCTAATAAGCTGGGTTATGGACTTAAAATGAAAACATACAAGCATTTCCAGTTTAGAATAGTATAAGTATCGAGCCTGTAGGTATTCTGAAATCTGAGATGAAAGTGGAATCAGTTAAAGGGTAACACTCGACTGAGAACAATTCTCATTCTTCTCACCACTCAAGGAGAGAGGCGGTGGTGGTTAAGAACGAGTAAAAAAAAAAAAAAAAAAAAAAAAAAAATCTTCTGTACGACGCGCCTGTACGAGCCACATTAGATCGAACCTTGAAAATGTCGGTGCTGTTGGTCGCCAGCAGCAAGAGGCCCCCGTTTACGTTCTGGTACTGCGCGACGGCGATCATGTAGACCCAGGCCAGCGCGGCGGGCCACGGCCGCGGGTCGTGCGGCCAGTCACGCACCGGCAGGATGCCCAGCAGCATGCCGCTCACGGAGAACATGGCGCAGAGCATCGTCGTCACCCTCTGACACGACATGGCGCTGCTGAGCCGTGCTGAGCCCGCTGAGCCGTGCTGAGCCGCTGAGGAATCAGCCGGTGGAAAACCGCGGGGCCTGAAGGAGAACGGCCGCGGAGGAGGCAGCAGCAACGCTACTGGCTAGGCTGGGGGCTATGCGATGCGCGAGACCAGTACACTGTCAATCGGTCGCCCGCTAATTCGCGAAACCCGTCACTTTGTTACTCTGATTTCTCAAAGCAAACCTAAAGCAAAAGTATTTTTCTGGGTAAAAGGCTACATTTTTGTTCATCATGAGACTCCTAGTTTCACAGAGAGAGCCTATTGCCGAAAGTCTAAAATTCAAATTCAAAAATGGCGGGAGAACTGTTGAAAATGGACTACTTTCACTGCCCACTATCACCACTAACACTATTGATAAACGGTTCAATCAGTGTGTGTGTGTGCCATCTGGCCATATGGAATGAACATCTATTTTTTAGAACTCATACCGGGAGACTGAAGAAAAGCAACCGTTATTGAGCAATGAGGGCCCCCATTTTCTGTGTTTTACTTGGTCTCGCGCATAGCCCCCACACTGACCATTGGCGTTGCAGCCCCCTGGGCCGCGGCATCAAGTAAACATGAACTTATTATTGTTATTATGTGACATGATGTAAAATACTTAGCGATGCTAAGTTGTAAATACCTTTGATTTGCGATTAGGCGCCTTCTTTTTGAGACTGAAGTAATATTGCATAACAAGCTCGCAATAATTATCAATCACACATCTTTGAGACCAAACTTTTTAAATATATGAAAAACAACGCTCTGTTGTTTTTGGACAGTGATGGTAATTTTAACAGTGGAAAAGTGGCGTTAAGTGATGCTCGCGCCTGTGTTGTTGCACTGCTGTCACTCTGTCACTGTTGTTTACGTGCGCGGCGCTAAGAGAGCGCCACGGCTCAGCCAAAATTACTGCCCGGCTACGTCCTAGGGCAGCAATACTGCCAGGAGCTTCAGGCCCTTCTGGATTCGATCGCACCGACTTACCGCCACTGTCGCGCCGCCGTCTACACCGCACAAAGGTAAAGACGTTATTGGTGGTGGGGATGGGTCGCGCGCGTCGACATCCGTTAGAGTTGAAGCCGAGCTTGTGTAGCCCCTTCCTTCGCGCAGTTTCGATCGCACTGCCCGGCCCGGCCCGGCCCGGCCCGGCCCGAAGCAAAATGCGCGGCAATATAGAGACGCACACGGCCCCCAGAAAGCAAATAAGGTGTGCGCGGTCATTTGATTGAACATTTCCGTTCTGTGTTGTGATTGCGATCGGGGTACGGAGTACACGCCTCTTAGATGCGCGTACTCTGCAGCGTTCGATAGATCAGATACCGCGCAGGTGTGGCGGTAGGTCCCGCGGACAAGATCGAAAGAAATAGTGATAAGCTGAAGAGGAAAACGAAATCCCCGAGTTTTCTTTTGCTCTTCCAACCAAACTGCTGACTGCCTGGATTCAGCGTTAGGTTCAGTATTGGGGAGCAGGGTTAATTTCACTCTACGCTAGCCGACCTTATAGATGAGTCGAAAGTTCACTTTTATGTAAAAAAGTTGATGATAGCATTTATCTTATCTCTTAATTTTTTTTCTATCTACAAAACTTCATTACCCTGGTAACTTAGCTCTCTAATACAGTGATACTCTGAACTGCATCATCACGACAAGGTATGCGAAGGTGGCCGCCAGAATCTGAAACCGAAGAGAGCACAGAACCCGATCAGACGATAACGCCGCGTGGGTGACTCACGACTTATCGCCTCGGACTAGACCGTCGAAGCTAGACACTGAAGCGGTGCGTGGCCGGGTGCCTTTCCTCGACCGTGATGAAGAAAACAGCAGCAATAAGTGGCAGAAATAAGTCTCAAAACGGCGGGAAAGTGCAAGACCTAAGATGTGTACACAAATCGACACTCTCAAACTATTTTAGACATTTTTTCTATTTTTTTTTTAAAAAAAGAAGAAGAAGTCTTTATGTGTTTTTTTTTTCGCAAGAATAAAGCTTGCACATTTCGGGAAAATTCTATAGAATGATGGCGAAAATTTTCTCCAGGTATAGACAAATTTTCTATATTATACTGGTTACTGGTTGATGTATACGTTTATAATTTATTCTGAAATTAGCGGTTCGAGTGCAGGAGCGGGATCAAAAGTAATGCCACATTCGTTGGGTTAGTGACTCACAGTTTTCACAGCAGAAATATCCAGGCGGAACATTCCGAGAATATCAAAATAGGCGTCTTGAAGAACAATTTGGTGAATGAACCTTCCAACCTAAAGGAAAGAGGAATCTATGAAGAAAGCGCGAACGAGTCGAAACTTTTCTAAAACACCACATGCAAGGCTATAGCAGCACACCCGCGACATTATTGTACCCATTGTACCTCTCTTATTGTAGCATCGGACACAGCTGGAGAATCCGCGAGAAAGCCTTGCAGATCCTGACAAAGCTGGCCTTGCTGTCAAAACGGATATGTTCCACTGTTAAAAAAACCCGTGCCTAATTCCACAGACACAATGATAGGTATAAAATCCGTTTTCTCTGAGAACGGTACAGCCGTATCTTAAAAATACGGTGTTTTCCGTGACGAATTCCATAGTTAAGTTTCTTCGCAAACTTCGAAAAAAGTTTAAATATAGGTAGTACGGATCCGACATAGGTACTACGGTCGTTCCGTACTCACTAAAAGCGGTTCAGATCTGGTAAAAAATTAACGGTTAACACCGAATAAATTACCGTGGAAATTTCTGGCAGTGTCCCCCACGTCGAAATCAAATATCACAACAGTCGGCCCTTAATTATTATTTTTTTAAATTATTTTTTTGTATTTTAAGGAAAGAAAGTCGCGCACCTCCAGGGCGGTGCGCTGGAAGGCGCTGCAGGAGAAGAAGGTGAGCGAGAGGCGCGCCGCGGCCGCGTACACGGGCTTCAGCCTGCAGTTGAGGGTCAGCGCGCTCTGCACGTCCGAGAGGTTGCGGACGGCCGTCGCCGCGCACACCGCGACTTGCGACAACGTGCACACCACCATGATCAGGATCTGCGCATCCATCCGACAGACACGATAAAAACAATGTCGGAATTTCGGTGGAGAAACGGAAAACTTATTTGAGGCACTGCATGACTTAGAGGAAAACTCCTCAGATTTTTAGGGAATTTCCTTTTTAAAAAAAATAAAATTGGGGGAAATTACCAAGGGGCGGCCAACTCATGTATTTCTGTGTACACTTGCCTTGTATTTCTTGTATTTCTAATGTATTTTTCAGTATTTTTCTCATATTTTTGTTGAGTATTTCTATGTATTTCTGTGTATTGTAGAGTATTTCCTTGTATTTTTAGTGTATTTCAAGAAATACACAGGTATTTCTGTGTACACGTTTTCTTCGAGTTGGCCGCCCCTCGGAAATTTCCTTATTTTTTGAGAGGACTCGGCTTTGTGCCAAAAAATGGCCACACCTGGCAGCTGGTTATGGAGCAGATCATGCGGTTCATGTCGAGCAGCACCGCGTGCCGCAGCCGCAGCCACCGCCAGTGCAGCGCGTCGTTTGGGCTGCCTATCTCCCCGGCGCTCACTCGGCCGCACCTCTCGCAGATCCGCGGCGTCGCGGTGCTACGAGGTGCGCGGCGGCCAGCAGGGCTGATCCGCGTGGCCTCGCCGCCGTCCGGGGTCGGGATCGGGGTCGAGGAGGAGGAGGTGGAGGAGCCGGTCGTGCCCGCGGCGGCCGTGGCTGCGTCCAGGGCGCGCCCGCAGGCCAGCCGCAGGTCGCGGGAGAGCGCCCCGGTGAGCGTGGCCGGCACCATGGCGATGGAGTGCAGACTGACGATGGCGACCGCCCATAGCACGCAGTTCACGTGGTCTTTGGAGCTGCCCGAGAAAAGTCAAGTCGAAAACCTCGTGCAATGTGTATGTATGTGTGTGTGTGGAGTGTGTGTGTGTGTGAGAGAGAGAGTGAGAGAGAGAGAGAGAGAGAGAGAGAGAGAGAGAGAGAGAGAGGAGAGTGTGTGAGTGTGTGTGTGTGTGTGTGTGAAAGTGTTTAGATAACAAACCTGCAGGTGGGGTCGGACCACCACAGGCCCGAGTAAAAGATGGACCACGTAAACGCAGCGCAGCACAAGGCCGTGAGCTGCAGCGCCCTCCAGCCGGCGGCGGACAACGGGTGCGCGGCGCAGTACAGGCGCAGGCAGCGCGCCAGGGTGCACAGCGCGCCGCGGCGGTGACAACGCTCCCAGTATTCGAGCACCCGGCACATGCCGTGGAACGCCGCCACCGCTATCTATATGGGGCACAACCGAGGGGAGCTCCACTAAAATAACGACCGCTCAACGATTTTTCTGAATTTTTCTGATATTTCTTAATTTTACACATTTTTAGCAGATGATACGAAGGTATCAGCCTGCTTGTACTGTCATACAACGAGCAGTATGCAGAGAGCAGCGCAGCCAGCAGAGAGCAACCGGCAGAGCGAGCAGCCAGTGTGGCATAATATTATACAGGGGGGGAAAATTTCGCACGGCGCGCGCCCCGCCACTCCACGCCACCTCTCGGGACGCTGGTCCGCCGGTCCGCCGGGCCGGTGCCCCCTCCCGCCCCGCGCCTCCCCCCTCCTAGAGTCCTATCTCCTAGCCCAGCGCGACAGCGCTCCGCTTCCCCGCAGCCTGCGACTGCGACGCGTAGGGACATCTACCATACGTATCATCTGCTTTCAAGTTCCGGCGCTCCGGAACTTTTTGGTCACGGTCGCGTGGTCTGTTTTTTTTTCTGATAATATTTGATTTTAGCAGATGATGCGAATGTATAAGCCTGCTTGTACTGTCACATTTTTCGTAACTTTTCTTTATTTTTCCGTGATTTTTCCGTGATTTTTCTTGTATTTTTCTTATTTTTTTTATCGTTTTTTCCCCTTGATTTTTTTTTTTTAATTTGTTTGGAGGAAGTGCGCTGACTTGTTTGAGAAAAGTAAAGGGGCGTAGAAACGGGGGGGGGGGGGAGGGGGAGGGAGGCAGATGGGGTAGTGCCCCCCGAGCGCCTCTCTTTCATATGGATTTTACAGCTGCAGATCAAAAGTGACGTGTGACGGCGGCGCTTCGTTCGGAGGTGCCATAAATTGAAACGGCAAAAGATCAATCGATCAAAGGTGAAGCGCTGAGAGTTCAAGGGATAAAAGTTGCAGCTGCGCTCAAAGTTAAGCTACAGCAATGACTGTTATCGACCATGCCAACGGCCACGCCCACGCCTACGCCCATCGCACCGCTTACGTTCTCTACTTGTCACTTGAGGTGGTCTGAGGTAATCCAAATAACACGGCACTCGTCCCTGGCAGTTTGATAGAGCTACTCAACGATACACTCTAAGCCAGTTTGTTATACACATTTTCGTCGATAAGCACTTTCTTTTTGACTTAAACGTACTGGTATAACTTTTGACTGTTTTTATCTGCATATGTATCGACTTTTCCTTTCATAAGTACGGAATTTTATCAAAAAGTGTGTAAGATTATGCAGAAAATTGTGCGAGGTGCATATGCAGACGAACAAGTCCATTATTATTAACCACTTTTATGTAGAAGCTAACGAATGTAAGTAACAATAGACCATTGCGCCCAGAACATGGCAGCACCGCAAGTCGGGAATTTTTTTTTTCCTGTGGAAAACATGCCCCAACTACAGCATTCCCGGCAACTCCCGTTGCCAAATTGTAGGCGAAAAGGTCTGTGGTCTGAGGGTGTGCGTACCCGCACTGGTAAAACAAATGTTTAGTTTTAATACATCAATGGTGTTTAGTTTCAAATGTGCAAACATTGCACACTTCAAGGTGTCGAGCTTAACTAAACGTCATTTGGTGTGCATTTAGCGTGCAGTTTCTCGACGTCTGTTATGGCTTCCCAATAGCAGGTGCATGTGTCCAAGTGTGCAAACATTCGACACTTGCGAGACGTTTAAAGTTTAGACGTTAGTGTAATGCATAGTAAAACACGACACAATGTACTGTGCAAAGTAGTAAAAAGCGCACTTTAAGTATGCGCAGCTGCACATTTCTTTTTCCAGTGCGATGACACGGTTTTGCCACCGCAGCTCTATAGTAAAGAAAACAGTTGACGCTGTAGACCGACTCAAAATCAGCGTTTGCCCTACATGTGTCCTTTTCTTTTCTTCACTGGAAAAACAAAGGTAGGACGAGAAGGGTTTTAATGCCTTTACCAAGGCATTAAAAATTAGCACCCCTGCAAAGGCATTAAAACTGCCCAAAGGTGTTAAATTTTAATGCCTTTGGACAATTTCGTGCCTTTGCAAAGGCATTAAAATTTCACACCCCTAGAAAGGCATTAAGTCCTACCTTTGTTTTTCCAGTGTTTTTTTAGAGAAATTATCAAAATTTACCATACGATTTTTAAGAAAGACAAAGACACAGAATACACAGAAAAATACACATAATATTCCTGTTCTACCTGTATGGCAATAATAAAATTGCCTTTAAAATAAAATAAAAATAAAAAATAAAAAAAAAAAGAACATTAACTTATTACTTTAGTTAGCTGATCGAAACGCAAGACTCACGCGGTGCACCCATGACAAACTGAACCTTTAAAGCAAAGTGGTCCGACGACGTCACGGCGTGCGAGTAGGTGCCGTTCACGGTAAAGTACGCGATGAGGACGAGGGCGAGGGCCCAGGTCGGCGCGGCGGGCCAGGGCCGCGGCCCGAGCGGCGACCCGCGCAGCCCGCCGCGCACCGGCAGCAAGCCCAGCAGCATGGCGCTCGCGCCGAAGAACGCCAAGAGAGCCACCGTCCCCGAGCGCCACGTCGGCCACGTCATGCCGCCGGCCGCCGGCTCCGCCGCTCGGAGGGCTGCTGTCCTGGCGTGGCTGCGTCTTTCTCGCTAGCAAGGGTTGTCTCCAAACTGAAGGCAATATCTCCAAGTGCTCTAGCCCGATCGCAAGTTCGATCGCGCGCAAGGCGGGGATCGGTAGTAAGAAGGGGATGGGGTGAAGGGGGGGGGGAGAAAGGGAGGAACGGTGGGACGGTGGGAGGGAGGGAGGGAGGGAGGGAGGGAGGGAGGGAGGGAGGGAGGGAGGGAGGGAGGGAGGGAGGGAGGGAGGGAGGGGGAGGGAGGGAGGTAGGGGGGAGGGAGAGAGGCGCGTGTAACAGAGGTTTCCGCATCCGCATGAGCAGGGACTCGAGTTTCTACTTGACAAGAAGTGAACCTGCATTTCCGCATGTACTGTTGTAGAATAACGAACGGGACTCCTCAGCTACTCACGCATAAACATTTTTGGTACCGTCCGACACAAGGCATGGCTTAGTCTTATCCTGAAGAAAATAGCATGACTTTTTGATTACAGTAGGTAGGCACGCAGATAAATTAAGAGGTGGTTTTTCAGCGGGATCGATTCCCGTTTGCCCTATGTAGTTTACTGCAGGACAACAACACGCCTGTCATTCGAGTTGATTTTTGAAGATCCCGATAAGATAAGCGATAATCCGCTCCACCCGTTTTATGTACTTCCATCGTCCCGAATCGCTTGCGTTTCATAATGGGTCGTGTGCCCGATCGCAGAGACTGCAGCTGCCAGCAATATACCGACGAGTAGCCGGTCAGCAGTCAGTGTGCGCGGCTGAGAGTGCGGGACGCCAAGAGCGCTGAGTACACCCACAGAAAAGAAAAAGGTTTTTTTTTTTTTTTAATTTAGCACAAGTACTCAATAAGTTAAGAACACCTTTTTCGATGTAAATTTAAGCTCTTTCCGAACCACGGTTTTCTGCGCGCCCGTCCGTAGAGGGTAAAAAGAATTAAGTACGGCTCGATGTTTATCTGTCAGTCACTACGTTTGGCCCATACCTTGGAGGATGAGGGTTCCGTTTCTCCTGGCGATGCTGGCGGCGAGCGCCCTGGCCGCCGCCCGCCCGGGCCTGGGGGCCGACGATCCCAACGACCCGGCCTTCGGCTACTCCTTCCCCGAGGGCTTCATCTTCAGCAGCGCGACGGCCTCCTACCAAGTAGAAGGAGGATGGGACGCAGACGGTAATTTTTTTTTATTCTCCTAAAAAGAAAAGAGCCAAAGTAAACACAAAATGAATTTTGTGATAAGTAGGTGACTCGTTTCTTGAATAATTTGGTGTGATGTCTCATTAAATGGAGGAGAGTGGAGTTGTGCCATTTTCATCTCAGATTGTGTTTGAGAGTGCAGAGGATTTTTTTCTCGGGACACTTAGGTTCGGGCCCTGTTCGCCCCATCCCCCCCCCTCCCCCGCCGCGCCCCGCTCGGATTTGATTATTGGGGCGCAAAGCCGCAAAAAAGCGCGAGTCGACCCCGGGACATAGAATGAAAACCAGCACAAAATTTGTTGAGTGTTCTCAAAATAATACTATTGAACGTGAAAAAAGGTTTATTGTTGAAATTCCGACGAAGGATTGTAGTTCAGATTAGTACACGTTTTATGTCTGTACGTATTGTTCATTCTGAGATTGAAAACTCCACTAATAAGCTGGGGTTGGGACTTAGAAGAATTAAAAGCGGCGAGATTTGTTAAGTGTTCTCAAAAAAATACTATCAAACTCAAAAGAAAAGTTCAAAGTTGGTAGCAACACCAGCGTTTCCAGTTTCAAATGGTATATAAGTGTTATCTCTGCAGGTAGTCTGTGTTCTGAGATGATTATGGAAACATGTTAAGAGGTACATTCAAAAAAATCGGAACTCACATGTCGATATTTATCATGCTTTTCCCGACGCAAAATGTTCTGTACGCCAAAGGTGCGCGTTTAGTTCGTCTTGACGAACTGTGCGCGACCTTCTGCTGAGGTCGCTAAGAGTACGCTATGGTTCGCCGCCCGTGTTCGCTTTTAGGTCGCATAGGTCTCACTACGCGACCTTTTGAGTTCGCTCGACGTACTTGGCGTACCAAAAACGAACTCAGTTGCTCGCGCGCTGAGGTCGCTTCTTGTTCGCTACAGGTTCGCTTTTGGTGCGCTTTTAGGTCGCTTTACATGCGTTTAATGTTCGTCATGCGGAGAGGGGGCAGTTTTAGGGGGGTTGTGGGGAGGGGGGGCAGGCGGGGTGTGGGGCGCAGGGGTTGGTGCTTCAAGGGGTAGGAGTTGGAAGGTAAAGTAGCATGTGATAATTTTATTACGTTTATCCAGCTGCATGTGAAAATAGTCAAATGCAGCACTGCAGAGTCGGCTCGGATACCCACGGGATATACCCACACCAACATACATCAGGATGTCTTCCGGTTCAAATGCAGTTATAAGTCTTAAACACAATTTGTTGTTCACTTAAGAGTGACCAAAAGAAAAGCCCGCTTTAATAGTGTGTAGTAGCACTCAAGCATCACTTCTGCGAGCGCAGAGTATCACGGACTGTTCTGCGGGCACCCTAAGTGGACTACACTGTGTTAAAGATCCTTTAACTGCTTACCAGTAGAACACTCAAGACGTCAGTCAAAACGCTACAGCCGCACAGCTGCTGCCTTGCTGCCTCGTGCTGCTGCTCTGACTGCACGCACGCACGTCCTTCCTCTGCGGCTTCCACTCTTAGACTAACGTGGTCGTGGTGTGGTCTCCGTCCGTCCCGTCCGTCTCCGCCTCTAGCTGCTGTGCTACTGTGCTGAGACGAGACCTCAGATAGGTCTCTCTACCGTGCCTCAGGTACTCCGAGTGTCCCGGGCCCGGGGCCGCCCCATCCCTCCCCTCCCCTGCTCGGAAGTGCGCTGGCCGGGGTTTCCCGGAAAATACCGACATCGCGGGGCTCTCCAGGCCAGGCGAACCTGACGATCAGAAAGCGCACCGAGGTCGACCTCAGAGCGAACTAAAAGCGTACCCTGACGACCAAAGCGAACAGGAAACGTACTAAGTCGCTTCCAAAAGCGAACAGAGCGTCTCGAAAACGAACCGTAGACGCACCTCCTCGAGGGCGCCGACGAACCCCGACGACCCGTTAGCGTACCATGCGCGACCCTCCGCGCACCGATAGCGAACGAAAAGCGAACGTTTAGCGAACAATCTTTTTGGGTCGGGTTGTTTCGAATTTCACCAGCGCATAGTATTAATTACACGGGGTTCAAAAATGTCACTTTAAAAATTTAGGTGGTTATATCGAGGGGAAAACAACTCCCCAAATTTTGAACACCTTGTAATTCGGAGAAATAAAGAGAAATGCAGAAAATTAAAAATACACGAAAATTTAGAAAAATTGAGAAATATCGAGAAAAATTAAGAAAAAAATTCACAAAAGATTTGGATAGATTTAAACGAAAATTGGAAGAAAAAAATCCTTACACCGAAATTCAGGGTTGTTTCCCCCTCCGACTCTCGGAGGGAATTCCCTTCTCACGCCTGCCCCGGCCCCGCCGCCTCGCGCGCAGGTAAGGGGGAGAACATCTGGGACCGCCTGACGCACCGCCACCCGGAGCTCGTCCTGGACCGCTCCAGCGGCGACGTGGCGTGCGACTCGTATCACAAGTACAAGGAGGACATAAAGCTGGCCAAGGACCTCGGGGTAAGTTGAATTTGCAGCTAGCTCTGTCGCCTGAAGGGTCATTAGGGAGCTCCCCGCGATAGTCTCAAACGGACAACTTCCGGGTTGACTCTCAATGGTTCAAGTTCGAGACTCAATAGAAACTATATCTATACACTGTAAAAATTTTTCCTGTAAATTAACCCTTTAAGGCAAAGGTGGTATGTATACAACGTTCGATAAAAGTGGCTATTAAAGCGCAAAATTGGTTTCTATTCCACCTCCGATGCCTAAAACGTGTTTTACTCATCATTTTATTTGTTCTTTCCAACCCACTGCGTTGTCGGATCCACACAGTCATGGCAGCAAGAGCGAAAAGGTCGTCGATTTTGTTTTGACTGCACCGACACCCAAACCTCTTCATTTCAACGGGGTAAAAGCGAAGTGGACCAAAGAACTGGACCGAATCACGAAGAGAAAGGTTCAGGGAACAAAATGAGATGTCGAAGTCCTCAATCGAATGCATTGGGCAGGATTAGGAGGAAAATTAAAACGAACGTTGTATACATACCACACATGCCTTGAAAGGTACCGCTTTTTCCCATGAAACGAAAAGTGAGAAAATACGATAAATTTTGGTTCGTGCTGGTTTATTTATGGGTACTGGCACCGTCTGATTTGATAATTCTCATACTTTAGGCAGATTACTGATCATTTCAGACTCATTGTCCGAGCACATATCTCGCAGCAATTGGTAATTTCGCTCAAATTTACATTTTTGAATGCGCTTTAATTCCGGCGTCTTGATTTCACTTTAACTGCAATCTAATCATGGTTCAGTAGTATCCCAGATATTTGAATTTTAAAATATTTTTGGCTTTTAGAGCCCTACCTCACGAATTATTGCCAAAACTTGAACGTTGTATGTATACAACACCATGCCTCCGGTAGAACATAATGTTGTATATTTACAACAAACTAGTGATTTTACTAAAATCGACTGCTTGACATCAAAATTTCGAACATCCTTCGCATCTTCCATCATAGACTAGTACTATAAAAGGCATCTCCACTTTTGAGATACAATTTATAACGTATTTTCGCGAAAAATGAGCTTTTATTGGGGTATTACAAGTTTCCATGCACTTGTTGTATGCGTACAACGTTCACTTTGGGTGACTGTGGTGCAGCGGTCTTTGAGAAAAGTAACCTTCCCGGAACAGGGTATGATTCGTCACATCATTGCGCATTAGTAGCTGTCGAGTAAAGTGAACATTTCCGAAAAACTAGGTTTCTTGAGCACCGTTTATGTCAACAAGTCCAAAATTTAGCTTAAAAAACACTGTTTTTCGTCATTTCCGGGCAGAAGTTCATTTAATCAATAATGTTAGACATGAAAATTGGAAAGAGCTCAAAAAGACGATCATTTTGAAAAAAAAAAAACTTTTTAAGAACAAACAAAAATTAGAAATTGGCCCCTAGTACCCTTTAAGGCATGACGTGGTATGTATACTACGTTCAATATCTACTGAACCAAACATGGTACAACATCCAGCCTGGTCTCAAAATGTTTTTTTTACATCCCCTAGGTCAACTCAAAACAAAAAAAAAATAATTTTTGAAAAGTTCTCAGATCTCATGTCTTAAAGGGTTAACAGCAAAGTAGCTGTTAAGTTTTTAAATGACTAGTGTTGTTGTACAACAACAAAGCCATGCACTACACAAGTATTGCTGTCTATCAACAGCGCAAGTTGTCCAGTAACAGTAAAAGTTGTAGAGGAACAGCAAAATAGCTGTGCAGAAACAGCAAAAGTTGTACACGAACAGCACAACTTGTGCAGGAACAGCAAAAGCTGTTCAGGAACACTAAATTTCCTGTTCTGAATTGAAAACAAACATGCCTGTTCCTTGACAACTTGTGTTGTTCTCGAACATCATCACTGTGTGTCAACAACTCGGTTGTCACTGAAAGTGCTGTTTTCCAACAGTTATTTTTTACAGTGTACATATGGAATTTTCAACCCGAACCGACCCGGGAGTGGCCCGTTCCAGTCTATCGCGGGGAGCTTCCTAATGACCCTCCTGCTGAGGCAAAACAAAAACAAACAAACAAACAAACAAACAAACCAACCAACCAACCAACCAACCAACAAACAAACAAACAAAACTCTATACAGTTTTGGTAATCCTTTCTTGCAGAGCACTATGTACCGTTTCTCCCTGTCCTGGTCGCGCATTTTACCGACGGGTGCCATCGATGTGAAGAACCAGGCGGGTATCGATTATTACCATAATGTGATCGACGAGTGTATCAAGAACGGCATCACGCCAATGGTAATAACACCAAATACAGCGAGGGGTCCCCCACTCCCTCAAGTAGTGTAGACACGAGTATTTTGAGTAAAGTGAATGCTGGCGAGTTTTGGCGAGTAATTTGCAAAACAAATATTGAGAGTAATGCCGAGTATTGGTGAGTAATGCCGAGTAATATTGAGTTGGGCGTGAGCGCAAGTAATTTTCTTTGTGTACAGTACACGCGAGTAACGAAGTGGTGGACCCCTCAAAATACAGCCTCACTCCCCTTTTCCAGCAAAGCAGAGTTGAGATCTAGATTGGATTGAATTTCAGATCACAATCTTTCACTGGGACCTACCGCAACCGCTCCAGGACTTCGGAGGGTGGCCAAACGAAGTGATTGTTGACTATTTTGTTGAGTACAGTGATTTCGTGTTTTCAGAATACGGAGATAAGGTGAGATTGATATGACTGTTTTAAATAGCGTTGTGGTGAATTCTCTGTGAATGTGAGCCTATTGACTGTGTCTGTCTTCTCTTAAACAGGTCAAACTCTGGTTGACGATCAACGAGCCGATGTCGATTTGCGCGGAAGGCTACGGCGACGCGACCAAAGCTCCGGCTATCCGCTCGAGCGGCCTATCCGACTATCTGTGCGGCCACAACGTCCTCAAGTCGCACGCTAAGGCTTACCGCCTTTACGAGAGCAAATACAAATCAACACAAAAAGGTGCGCGAGGTCCCTAACGAAGCCCTCTGTGCCCTAAAATGATTGGAATAACTTCAAAAGTTAAATTTGCAGGCCAGGTCGGCTTCGCTGCGAACTCAGATTTCTTCTTTCCAAACGATGAAAGTAATCCGGAAGATGTGAAGGCGGCTCAGCAGGCACAACAGTTCTCGGTACTCAACCACAGCTCTGTAAACCTAGCAGTATCCACCTCCGATAGAAATTTGTGCTACTGCCTATCTTCGGTGCACCTCGGAGTTCTCCTGGACTTTGTGCCCCTCATACCAGGTGTCAAAATTGAACGAAAAATTGATCGGTGCAAGCGTCTCGCCATCACCGCCCACTCACGTTGGGAATTCGCATAATAATATAAAGAAAACAGGCAGCCAGTTAATATTTTTGCCAACCTGTATTGTAGTTTATTTTACCGGATTTACTGTACTTCCTTACAAGATTCACCTTACTTCCAAAGTGGTAGAACCGCGAATTCTGTCAGAAAGTACAGTGAATACAGTAAAATAATCAACTGTAAAAGCTGGCATAAAATTTAACAGGATTTCCTGTAGTATTCTTTTACAGAGCGTCGAGCCAGCACCGCCCACTAACGCTAGGAATTCGTGCTCCTCACTAATTTGTGCTCTATCACTGGCGCATTTCCGAAATTTGTGCCACAAATGTTTCGGGCAATGAAACGCAAAAGCCACATCAATTTAAGGCAGATAACATGTTTCCCCACTCACTTTCGACTTGGTGCTGCGCGTGACAAACTGGCACGGCGCGCTGAGGAGGCTATCTCTTTCAGAGTTGGCTGACCGAGCGAGCGAGCATGGGGTGGACGGCAGGAGAGCGAGTTAGCGCGCAAATATCGTAAATTGGGCGGTTTGTGCGTAAAATACGCAAAAATATACCTCTTTACAAACAAAACAAAACACACACACACACACACACACACACACACACACACACACACACAAACTACAGGAAAGGAATTGAAACCTGGATGTCCCCGAAGTACTGTAGCGGTTAGGTTTGCACCCCGACCGGCAGCCCCAGAATTAATTTAAATGAAAACGAGTTAACATCGTCATTTCTATTCAAGATAAAAAAAAAAAATTTTTGTTTCACGTGTGGTTTTAATTGTAAATATACGCACGACATACGTCATTTGCACGCAACATGGCTTTTATGCTCGCTCGGTCGCTCGCTCGCCCCGCAGTATCGCCAATGCACCCAATGCGCATTAAAATGTGCATAAAAGGTAACACATTGGTGACGCAAATAATGTGCATTGCTGCTTTAAGTGCATGCGTTTAATGTGCGTAATGCACATTAAATGCGTCACCAATGTGTTACCTTTTTATGCGCATTTTAATGCGCATTACCGCATTAAATACGCTTTTAAGTGCATTGGCGCTACTGAGGCGTTCGCTCGGCCAACTCTTATAGAGAAAGCCTCGAGGTGAGGTAAACACACCATGGAAAACGTTCAGAACCAAAGACGGGTCGCGACTGCGAAACTGACTAAAGAAAGGAAACATTTACCCTGTTTGGCCCTCTGATAGAATGTCATTTTCTCTTACAGCTTGGCTGGTTTACGCATGCAATCTTCAGCCCCGAGGGGGACTATCCTGCAATCATGAAAGAGCGCATAGCTAAGACCAGTGCAGATCAAGGATTGATACGGTCTCGACTTCCAGCATTCACGACGGAAGAAATTGACGAGCTCAAAGGTACAAGAAAAAGAAAATACAAAACTTTTTGAAAATCACATAATTTCATTATTATGATTCCGCAGACTGACAGATCTTACAAGACAACCGCGGGGTATACCCACCCCAACGAGAAACCTACCTGACTTTTTGGCTTTTCTAAATATTTCAAGTAGATGTTTGGTCCTCCCAGGTAGTGCAGACTTTTTTGGCCTCAACCACTACACGTCCCACCGTACCCGATTTGCGACACCGGAAGAGGAAAAAGCATCTCTGGGAACCAGGGGTGGTGATTGGGGCACTGTGCAACATTTTGACCCAGCCTGGACTCCAACAATTGCAGACTGGCACACGGTACTTAGCACTGCCATCAAATAAATTTATGAGTACTGGGACCATCATTTTACTAGCCAATGCCTTTAAAATACTAGGTTGCTCCTGAAGGTTTCCGAGGTTTACTGAATTGGATTAAGAAAGAGTACAACAACCCACCAGTTGTAGTTACCGAACAAGGCTACCCAGACGAAGGCGGCCTAATGGACACGGGCCGAGTGAGATATTACAGGGTAAGCATTCATTGATTGCTTTAAAATGTTAGGGCAAAACAACTTTGACCAGAAGGAAATAATTATTCTTCATACCCAACAATATTTGCAGCTTTATCTTCTTGAGCTGCTTAAAGCTATTCACGAAGACGGATGTAAAGTTACAACATACACAGCATGGAGTCTCATGGACAACTATGAATGGTTAAATGGTTATGCGTAAGTATGTCAGATTACTTAAATTAAAAACAATATGATGCAGCTCAAAATTAACTGTAACTCCTTTAATTTGAAAGGCACAAGTTCGGTTTGCACTACGTCGACTTCTCAGATCCAAATCGACCACGCACGCCGAAGATGTCAGCAGCATTTTACAAGAAACTGATCCAGGATCGGAAAGTTCCAAAAGAAGGCGACGTAGAATTCTCGACTGAAGCACCCACTGTTATGCCACCAGGTTCATCCACTGCCACACCACCGGGTTCATCCACTGAGAAAAACTCAGCGGATAGAATTACATTATCATTGTTTAGCATAATCATCATTTCATGCTCTGTTTTCCTCACAGGAAATAAAGACTAGATAGGACATTTTTGAACATTTTTTTTGTTTTGAAACCTGACTTCACACATTTAAAAGCCAGATCTACTCAATTCAGTCCTATAAAGGCCTCGTTGATATCTGCAGTGGAAATCCAAGAGTGCGAATGTCGCACACTTGTCGGTGTGTAAGTGTGCATTCGTACAATTGGGGGTGCAACTTTCTGACTACCACTTAAAATATAACTTCTGAGATCAGCATCATCTCAGGCGTAAAATTTCCTTCCAAACTAGTTCGCATATGATAGGTTTGAGATGGTTACTTTACCATGGACACGCTCTTAAATACATCTTCAGACATTTAATTTGATGAACATACCCACTTCAATATAAATCGAAACCCTATCATGTGCGAGCTCGTTTGAAAGGAAACTTTACGCTGGAGATGATGCTGACCTCAGAAGTTATATTTTAAGTGGTGGTCAAAAAGTTGCACCCCAAGTGTACGAATGGACATTCACACAGCTACAAGTGTACGACATTCGTACACTTGGATTTCCAGTGTGGTCTCAATTATGGCTGTGGTTGTAGTTAAAACAGGAAAGCACGGAAAAAAGTCCTCCGGGAAATCCCAAATGATGGCCTGATCTAATTTCTGGTCAAAACCAAAAAAAAATTAAGAGTAAACCATGACAAACTGAACCTTTAAAGCCAAGTGCTCCGACGACGTCTCGGCGTGCGAGTGCGAGTGGGTGCCGTTCACGGTCATGTACGCGATGAGGACGAGAGAGAGGGCCCAGGTTGGCGCGGCGGGCCAGGGCCGCGGCCCGAGCGGCGACCCGCGCAGCCCGCCGCGCACCGGCAGCAAGCCCAGCAGCATCGCGCTCGCGCCGAAGCTCCGCCGCCTCAACGCGAGACCTTTCTCCCGCCTCCCGCTCGGAGGCCTGCTGTCGCAGCGTGGTTTCGCCTTTGAGTGTACGTCGATTGCGGACATACCATAGGTGGGGAGCGCCTGGATTGTCGATTGTGGACATCGGGGGAAA
The DNA here is from genome assembly GCA_029379305.1 of Frankliniella fusca. Lineage (NCBI taxonomy): Eukaryota > Metazoa > Arthropoda > Insecta > Thysanoptera > Thripidae > Frankliniella > Frankliniella fusca. The sequence continues at coordinate 544,899 of JAHWGI010001444.1, forward strand.
GGGAGGATTATGTGGGGAAAAAAGGGATATTGTCGATTGCAGACATCCCCGGGCGGGCGCGTTGGGTAGCCTTCCTCCCCGGGGCTTGCATCCCGACGCGCGAAAACATTAACGCAAAATAGGAAAAATGCAGCCATAAAACTGTACATTTATTAATAAATATATCTAAGTTCGTATGTATAAGACATATACAGTTTATAAAGAATACAGTAAATAAAATTCACTTTCTTGACATATATATCCACACAATTTTACTAAAGATAGATGATGTCTGCTACCGCTCCGGACTTCTTGCCATTTTCACTCGTTCTTTTCCTCTCACCTCTTAATCTGTAATGCGTGAGGTAAAAATAACGAGTATTGCGTTTGGTCACACCTAATTTAGAAACATGGATTCACCTCCATAAATATAGTGCACACATTCATGATTCTATACTTATTTTAAAGTTTAATTTCTTATATACCAAAACACTCCGGTATATACTTGGCTTCTTGTTTTATTTCTAAAAAATTAATGTGTACACATTTATATCAAGATCAAGTAATGACAAGGAAGTGTTTCACTCGAGGTTCCACTTCTCGAGTCCTTTGCCTATTTACGTTTCATCAAAACATTTTCAGAAAATTGGGATCCGCGCTACCTCGCGCGTCGAGATGCAAGCCCCGGAGAGGTAGGCAAGGCAACCCAGCGCACCCGTCCGGGGATATCCGCAATCGAAAATTTTCCTTTTTTTCCCGCATCGAACTCCCTTTCCCCCCTCGATGTCTGCAATCGACCACACCCGAGCCTCGGTCACCCAGGTATGTCCCCCGTCGCCTTTTTCACTCACAAGGGTTGTCTCCAGACTGAAGGTAATATCTCCAAGTGCTGTAGCCCGATAGCAAGTTCGATCGCGCTGACAGCGGGGAGCGGTAGTAAGAGAGAGCGCTGGGGTGAGGGGGAGGAGAAAGGGAGCGACAGGGTGCCCCCACAATCAACTCATCGGGAGGTGACGGTACGAAATTTTGGGTACCAGGAATTTAATTCCTGCTTCCCCCTGCGCTTGTGACGCTTGTGCTCTCCGGGTAGGCCGCCACATTCACACGAGTGCTTGGCGGGCTGGCCTATCCAGTTTGTCGCAGGCGTTCCGCCTCGGTAACGGCCATTGTGGGGCCGCCAACAGAGGGAAGGAGGTAAGGAGGGAGGGAGGGAGGGAGGGAGGGAGGGAGGGAGGGAGGGAGGGAGGGAGGGAGGGAGGGAGGGAGGGAGGGAGGGAGGGAGGGAGGCGCGTGTACATTGTAAATCGAGGAGTCACTTAAAAAGATTCTCGGGGAGCGACATTTTGACCCCGATTTCGTCGCTCCTCCACGGCCACGGGCGACGTTCAGTAACATCGCTCGTTTAGAGTCGTTTTGAGACATTTTCGGTCACAAATAAGACTAAAATTGAGTCGTTTTTGTGAATTACGCTTCATTGAAGCGATGAAGACTTGCGTCACTCTATTTGGGCGAAGAAAGTTACTCCAACTTTTACAGTGTAATAGATGTTTCCTTTTGAGCGCCAGGTCTCGAGTTTCTACTTGACAAGAAGTGAACATGCATTTCCGCGTGGACTGTTGTAGAATAACGAATGGAACAATTTAGTATCGTCAGACTCAAGGCAAGGCTTAGCCTTATCCTGAAGAAAACAGCAGGACCTCTTTGATTCCAGTATATACGCACGCAGATAGATTAAGAGCTGGTTTTTCAGAGGGAACGATTCCCGTGTACAGTATATAGTTTACTGCACGACAATAAAAAGACGCCTGTTTATTCGAGCTGAACTTTGAAGATGCCGATAAGATATGCGATAATCCGTTCCACCCGTTTTATGTACTTCCATCGTCCCGAATCGCTTGCGTTTCATAATGGGTCGTGTGCCCGATCGCAGAGACTGCAGCTGCCAGCAATATACCCGCCAGTAGCCGGTCAGCAGTCAGTGTGCGCGGCTGCAAGTGAGGGACGCCGGGAGCGCTGAGCACACCCACGGAAAAGAGAAAGGTTTTTTTTTATTTTACCACAAGTATGCTTGAATAGTTATTGATGTGAACCATTTGCCTGACCCTTGCAAGCAGAACTTTAAGATAATAAGTATAAAAATGGTCGAATGTAAGGACTCCCCCCCTCTCGCTTGGTGACTCAATAATTCAAGCTCTTTCCGAACTAGAGTTTTCTGCGCGCCCGTCCGTAGAGGGTAAAATGAATTAAGCATGCCTCGATATTTATCTGTCAGTTACTACGTTTGGTCCATACCTTGGAGGATGAGGGTTCCGTTTCTCCTGGCGATGCTGGCGGCGAGCGCCCTGGCCGCCGCCCGCCCGGGCCTGGGGGCCGACGACCCCAACGACCCGGCCTTCGGCTACTCCTTCCCCGATGACTTCGTCTTCAGCAGCGCGACGGCCTCCTACCAAGTGGAAGGGGGATGGAACGAAGACGGTAATTTGTTATTCTCCTAAAAAAAAAAAAAAATTATGCACGGGCCTCAAGTCGATATTTATCATGCCTTATTTGATTCGAATTTCACCAGCGCAGAGCATTAATTACACAGGGTTTAAAAATATCACTTTAAAAATCAAGGTCATTTCGAGGGGAAAGCAGCTCTGAAAATTTTTTACACCACGTACTTCAAATCAATTTAGAGAAATGAAGAAAATTTAGAAAAATCGAGAAAAATTGAGAAAAATTAAGGAAACTCCACCGGAGTTTTAGAAAAATTGCATCAAAAATTGGGGGAACATACAAGATATGTACACCAACATTTAGGGTTGTTTCCTCCACGGATTATTTCCTAGACTTGCGTGACTAAACGTAGCCTTACGCCTGCCCCGGCCCCGCCGCCTCGCGCGCAGGTAAGGGGGAGAACATCTGGGACCGCCTGACGCACCGCCACCCGGAGCTCGTCCTGGACCGCTCCAGCGGCGACGTGGCCTGCGACTCGTACCACAAGTACAAGGAGGACATAAAGCTAGCCAAGGACATCGGGGTAAGTTGGATCTGCAGCTACCTCTGTCGCCTGCTGGAGCGGAAAAAAAAATCTCTACTTACTCATATTTCAAGTTTTGGTAATCCTTTCTTGCAGAGTACCATGTACCGTTTCTCCCTGTCCTGGTCGCGCATTTTACCAACGGGTGCCATCGATGTGAAGAACCAGGCGGGTATCGATTATTACCATAATGTGATCGACGAGTGTATCAGCAACGGCATCACGCCCATGGTAATAACACCAAATACAGCGAGGGGTCCCCCACTCCCTCAAGTACTGTACACACGAGTATTTTGAGTAAAGGCGAGTATTAGTAAGCTCTGCTGAGTATTCGTGAGTATTGGCGAGTTTCGGTGAGTAATTAGCAAAAAAGATCGCGAGTATTGGGGAGTAATGGAGAGTTAGCTTAAATATTGAGTTGGGCGCGAATAATTTTCTTTGTGTACACACGGATAACGAAGTGGTGGACCCCTCGAAGTACAGCCTCACTCGGCCCCCTCTAGCAAAGCAGAGTTGAGATCTAGATTTGGTTGAATTTCAGATCACAATCTTTCACTGGGACCTTCCGCAACCGCTCCAGGACTTTGGAGGGTGGCCAAACGAAGTGATTGTTGACTATTTTGTCGAATACAGTGATTTCGTGTTTTCAGAATACGGAGAAAAGGTGAGATTGATATGCTGTGGCATTTTTCCCCCAGCGATATGGTGAATTCTCTGTCAATGAGAGCCTATTGACTGTGTGTGTCTTCGCTTAAACAGGTCAAACTCTGGTTGACGATCAACGAGCCGATGTCGGTTTGCGCGGAGGGCTACGGCGACGCGACTAAAGCTCCGGCTATCCACTCGAACGGCCTATCCGACTATCTGTGCGGCCACAACGTCCTCAAGTCGCACGCTAAGGCTTACCGCCTTTACGAGAGCAAATACAAATCATCACAAAAAGGTGCGCGAGGACCCTAACGAAGCCCTCTGTGCCACAAAATGATTGGAATGACTTCAAAAGTTAAATTTGCAGGCCAGGTCGGCTTCGCTGCGAATTCGAACTACTTCTTTCCACGAGATGAAAATAATCCGGACGATGTGAAGGCGGCTGAGCAGGCACAACAGTTCTCGGTAGTAAACCACAGCTCTGTAAACCTTCCAGCATCCATAACAGGTGTCAAAATTGAACGAAAAATTGGACGGTGCAAGCGTCTCCCTAGCACCGCCCACTCACGCTAGGAATTCAAGCAACTCACCAGCTTTCAGAGCCAAATTTGTGTTCGAACACTGGCGCATTTCCTAAACTCGCACCACACATTCGGGCACTGAAACGCAAAAACCACATCAATTCAAGGAAGTTAACCGGTTTCCCCATTCACTTGGACTTTGTGCTGCACGCTGTCTTTTAGTGCCAAAATTGTGCTCTAACACTGGCATGTTTTCAAATTTTACGCCCCCGCGAACCCCTTGCGCACTACCGTACCGCACACACGCGTGAGGGAGGGTTGCATACTGACACGGCGCGCCGAGGCGAGGTCGGCGCATCATGGAAAACGTTCAGTACAAACGACGGGTCGCGACTGCGCATCTAGTTAAAGAAAGGAAACATACCTTGTCTGGCCCTATGATAGAATGTCATTTTCTGTTACAGCTTGGCTGGTTTACCCATGCAATCTTCAGCCCCGAGGGGGACTATCCTGCAATCATGAAAGAGCGCATAGCTAAGACCAGTGCAGATCAAGGATTGATACGGTCTCGACTTCCAGCATTCACGACGAAAGAAATTGACGAGCTCAAAGGTACAAGAAAAAGAACATACAAAACTTTTTGAAAGTCACATAATTTCATTATTATGATTCCGCAGACTGACAGATCTTACAAGACAACCGCGGGGTATACCCACCCCAACGAGAAACCTACCTGACTTTTTGGCTTTTCTAAATATTTCAAGTAGATGTTTGGTCCTCCCAGGTAGTGCAGACTTTTTCGGCATCAACCACTACACGTCCTCTCGTACCCGATTTGCGACACCGGAAGAGGAAAAGGCATCTCTGGGAACCAGGGGTGGTGATTGGGGCACTGTGACATATTTTGACGAAGCTTGGGACAAAACGATTGCAGACTGGCACAGGGTACTTGGCACTGCCACCAATTAAAGTTATGAGTACTAGGACCATCATTTTGTTAGCCAATGCCTTTAAAATTCTAGGTTGCTCCAAAAGGTTTCCGAGGTCTACTGAATTGGATTAAGAAAGAGTACAACAACCCACCAGTTGTAGTTACCGAACAAGGCTACCCTGACGCAGGCGGCCTAATGGACACGGAACGAGTGAGATATTACAGGGTAAGCATTCATTGATTGCTTTAAAATGTTAGGGCAAAACAACTTTGGCCAGAAGGAAATAAGTATTCTTAGTACCCAACAATATTTGCAGCTTTATCTTCTTGAGATGCTTAAAGCTATACATGAAGACGGATGTAAAGTTACAACATACACTGCATGGAGTCTCATGGACAACTATGAATGGTTATTTGGTTATGCGTAAGTATGTCAGATTACTTGAATTAAAAAACAATATGATGCAGCTCAACATTAACTGTAACTCCTTTAATTTGAAAGGCACAAGTTCGGTTTGCACTACGTCGACTTCTCAGATCCAAATCGACCACGCACGCCGAAGATGTCAGCAGCATTTTACAAGAAACTGATTCGGGATCGGAAAGTTCCAAAAGATGGCGAGGTAGAATTCTCCACTGAAGCACCCACTGTTATGCCAACAAAAGACACTCCCATGACATCAGATTCATCCACTGCCACACCACCAGGTTCATCCACTGCAAAAAACATAGCGGATAGAATTACATCTTCATTGTTTAGCATAATAATCATTTCATGCTCTGTTCTCCTCACAGGAAATAAAGACTAGCCAGGACATTTTTTGACATTTTTTGACATTTTTTGTTTTGAAACCTGACTTTACAATAATACATTTAAAAGCCAGAACTACTCAATTTAGTCTTTGAGGGCAGGTAGATATCTGGCCTCAATAATGCCTGTGGCTGTAGTTAAAACAGGAAAGACACATGAATGGTCCTTTTGGACATGTATCACAGCGAGTTAAGACTTTCTTGGCCTTGATGCCAGCTTCTTTGCGCAGCATTCCACTAGAGATGAGTGCCCTGTAGCAGACAGTGCATCTGCGACCATCTTTGCTTGTTGTGCCATTAATTTCAATGAGTGTGTGCATTGACCTTTCTGGAGCAAGCTGATGAGCCACTGGGATGCCCTCTTGTATCAGCCTTAATGCAATTTCTTCTCTAAATTTTGTGATTGGGAGTCGTCTGCCCTGCGGGCCATGAGGCTGTAATACCCACGCATTTTCAACACATACATTGCAAATTAGATCAAGGGCCAGCTTTCTATACCATTTAAATCCCCTGTACAGAGATTTATGGTAGATCACTGTCCAATCATTTACATCCACGCCATCCTTGGCCATTTTGTAGTCTAGAAGGCATCGTGGTTTAGAAATATGCTCCTCTGAATAAGAATGAAGGGTACAGTCATGTTGAGGAATGGAGGAGATCATTAAGACGTTTCTCCTATCTTTCCAGTTTACTATCTTGGTTCCATGCTGACACTGACATCCAATTATATTCCCCTTTTCTAAGAACACTTTGGTCATCCTTTCAGGAAGCCCAAGTCGATCTTTGGATAGCATGCCACAATAGTAGGTTGATCTACTGGCCAGGGCTTCAACAAGAGGTATAGATGAATATAAATGGTTGCCATAAACGACCCTTCCTTTGTCTAAATAATCTTTCATTAGGTCCATCACAACTGACTTAGAGGTAGGAAGAGATTCAGGGTTCTTGCCTGTATCTGCACAGTACACTTGAATGTTAAGGTGGTATGAATCTAATGTCATAAGCTTGTATGCCTTGATTTCCTGTGCGGCAGATTGGTGACACACGCGAAAGCGATGGCGACCCCTCAGCTTTGTCAGAGATTTATCAACTGTTAGTTGCTTTCCAGGACTCAACACTGCCTTGAAACGGCTGTTTAAAATATCCAGTAGAGGCTGTATTTTGAAAATGGGCTTAGAGCTATTTGCAGAGTCATTATTAGCAAAGTGAAGGCTTGCAGTGATTGCCTGAAATCTAGCTCGAGTCATAATTCTTCGAATTATGTCACAGCCATAAATATCAGAATTTATCGACCAATAGTCTTTAAGTGATGGCTGACGATTCAGGCCCATAATTATTACTATAGCTAAATAGGACTTCATCTCTTGAGTTGTAACATCTATCCATTTCCTAGTCTTAGCACTTTCTTGATGGCTGTATCTATTAGTCTCTTCAACTAAAAGTAAAAGGACGTCTTCAGTGAGAAAAAGGCGAAAGAGATCATATGGGTCAAAGCTATCAGGAGCAATTAATAGTTTTTCACCATCAGGATAATCTGATATTTCTAACGATGAAGTTGACTGAATATTGCCCCAAGAGCAATCTATGTAGTTCAATTCTTCTTCAGGCAGGATATCTTCCTCATCATCAGTGTGGCTCTCTGATAAAAGAGAGAGGTTTTATATCATTCAAATGAAGATGGACAATACAACTAACAAGTGAGAAAAGATGAGATACATATAAAAAGACATGCGAAAATTGACACGTGAAAAAGGTTTGTTATACCTACCATCATCAGCATCACTGAACAAGTTTCCGCTGGGAGTCACATTATCACCGTCACTATCAGTATCAGTCCCGTCTTCCAGATTAACAAAGGTAGCAGACTCTTGAGAACAGACCAAGCTGGTATTAAAAATTGCACCCCATCACATTACCAGAGCACTTAGGTGCTCTGCACTCGAACTCCACAACAAGGTGCTTACCTCCAGCTTCGGCAAGTACAGCACAGTGGGATGGGGGTAGTCTAGATGCACCTGGTCCTGTATGCCAAGTGCTTAGTAATCCATTCTGAGGCAGGCTGTGGAATCATGACCAAATTAAAAAGAACTAGGAGCAACTATATTCAACTGTGAATTTACCACAGGCATTTCTCTAATTACTTAGAGGATAAACTTAATGGAGACGTTAATTCAAAAAGATAGAACCATAATCCTAATTATATTTTTGAACCAAACCAACCTGGGTTGTGAGGTGTCGAGGCAGTGCAAGGGAAGTGCTTGTTTCCTCTTCCTGGATCCTGAAAAAACATTACAAATTCAGCTGCTATTCAAAAGAAAACCAAAAAGAGCAGGATAATCAAATTAAGTAAATCCTCACCTTTCCCTTCCATTTCTATCAATGTTTCCTCACTAAATGTCTCCATATTTACAACATCCAACAAGTGAAGAAGAATCACCTGTGCAGATTTAAAAATCAGAAATAACTGTCCCTGCACAATCATGACATTCAGAAACAAACCAATTTAAAAGTTTAAAGCACATAAAAGAACAAAAGCTAAGGATTTTATGGCTTAAAATAACTAATCATCATCATTATTTCGAATTGGGTACTTTGGACTATTGCAGAGAAATCTTATCAGGTTCAGAAAGGTCGTGCATCAAACAGTCACAAATGTAAAACAGCTGACACAATTAATACACACCTATTTATGAAGCTGACTGGTCACAGTTCCCACAAAGCGCTGGCAAGGTTGTCAAGTTTGTCAGAAATCATCATAAGTTTGTCCGCATTATGTTTTAAGAAGTAAATTACTTTAACCTGTCAAATTTACCGACACAGCACACAGCCCTCACTAAATGTAAACAACAACAAAGGCACATAAGACATACCACCATAAAAGAAAAAAAATCGTTTTGCAAAGGATAAAGGAAAGAAAACTTTTCCTATTTTTAGAGAGGAAACGTAAAAACAGGCGCTATTTTAAAAATATTTTAGCATATTTGAGGTGGATTCAGTGAACTTCATAAAAGGAAGGAGACGAAATCTAAACATAATCGTTGTGGTGGTCAAGGGCTTCGTTGACACCCCTGTTCTTGTTTCTGCTCCGTTCTGAGGATTGTTTTCGTTGCGCGTGCTCGCTCACACCTGAAGCCGGTGTAGAAGGATTTTTTTTTAACTTAGAATATTGTGAATCCACAAGAAGATTGTTTTCTTTCAGTCCCCTGTACGTCGTCAACAGCAACAATGACGACGCCAACACAAACTGTTCATTGCCAGCTGTGGATGGGAGGCGTAAGTGGAGAATTCTTTGTAATACAAAAAACGGTTCATCATTAACGAGTAATAAACCTGATGATTAATTCGTTGTGTGTTAAAAATTTAGCTTCTTACCTAGTATATGTAGAGAAAAGCTGTATATCTCTCACTGGCAGTGTTATTCTAGGCTCTGAGACTTATTGTTGTAATAGACGTTTTAAGTAGACAATCTTGCGTGAGGTTATGGCACCCCAAAACACACATACACTTCATGATTAGACGGTTCCCCCTCCTCATAACAGCTGTGTTATTATATTATTATATGAATCTCCCTTGCAGTTATATATATATACTTTTTTTCATCAATGAAAGATTTCTTTGAATCAGCAAAATGACATCTGAATTTTTTTCTATTTGTGTCGTTTTTTAGCCCATTAACACATCCTCACAGCAATTTTCTTGTTGGAATAATACAGCCAAGAAATTATTACCTACGTTATTTCTGATGTTTTTCAGCTGGAGCCTTACATGAATGAGACGTTTATTATGGAGGCTTTTCGACGCATGGGTGAACCCGCAACTGGTGTCATTCATAAAAAAAATAAGTTTACTGGTGACCCTGCTGGTTATTGCTTTGTCCAATTCCCAACAGATGAAATGGCATTAAATGCTATGCACAAATTAAATGGGAAAGTGGTTCCTAACACCAACCCAGTGAGTGCACATTTCAAGCTAATTTTTACAACTGTTCTTTCATTACTTGTAATCACAATACTGTATTAATAAAAATTTATATGTCTTATAGCCAGTAAGGTTCCGTCTTAACCATGCTGGTGGCGGAGCAACCAGACCTAGTCAAGACAAAGAATATTCCTTGTGGGTAGGAGATCTTACCCCAGAAGTGGATGATTATACCCTGTACAAAGCATTCGCTGCTCGCTACCCTTCGATCAGAACTGCTAAAGGTTGATAACATTTTGTTTCTCCTATAATTTTGAATTTTCTTGGAAAATTTACTAAAACCTTCCCATTGCAACATTTTTCAGTTATTTTGGACACTAGTGGATATAGCAGAGGTTATGGTTTTGTTCGCTTTGCCTCTGAGGATGAGCAGAAGAATTGTTTGATTGCCATGAACGGATACAAAGGCCTGGGAGGCAAGCCCCTCAAGATTAGTAATGCTGTTGCTAAAACAACGAAGTTCAAGTAAGATCTCACTGTCTTGCATAAGCTTGAATCAATTTTGAAGCTACAGCTGAATCCTTTGTAATAATTTTTCTCATATGGATTAATTTTTCAATTTTAGTGCTACTGCCTCACAAGGAACCACTTCCAGCACAACCACCACTACCACTCCACAAGCAACAACTGCAACAACTGCTCAGCATGCAGGCTACACAGGAGTGACTCAAGATTACAGTCAAGGGTACTATGATACCTCATATTGGCAGAATTATACAGCATGGCAGGGATACTATGATCAAACTGCTACTGATCCTAATGCTATGGCAGCATATGCTGATCCATCAATGCAAGATCCCTCTCAGGCAGGTGTAGTGCAAGAAGCACAGGCACCTGTTGAAGATGAATTAGAACTTATTGGTGAGTTTTTAAGAATATTTTTATTTTGAGTCTTCCTCTTCACCCCTGTAAAATTTTTCATGGACCAATATCAACAAATTTTTATGTTCCAGAACACAACGTACCTGTAGATGTTGAGAAATTGAATCAAGAATTGTGTGAACAAGATTATAACATGTGGGATGCTCTTGAAAGCTCACGCTGGCTTCCACTGGATTCTATAGGCCTTGAGTGTGCATCATGATATTTCTCATTATACTGTCATGCTGGTTGCAAGTAAAAATCAATTTCAGTTCCGTATTGTTGGTTTACAACTTAGTTTTAATTTACCATAAGGAAATCAATGACATGAAAATAGTTGTAAGATACCTGAAACTTTTATGATTAAAAATAAGTAGAAGGAAATTAATTCCACTGTTTATTAACTTTGTGAATGCGAATCCTTAAACATAATCCCCTGAGATTGCAATCATTCAAGTATCACTGGTGGTTTACATGTGTACACTTGTAACATGTACAAAGCAGTAAACAAATAATACAAAAAGGAAATTAAAATTAACATGTACTATATGCAGGCTAAAAATGAGTTTTACCCTAACTAGCACACTTGACGTACAGGCTAAGTGCTAAGCTATAGAATTTGCCTGGTGAAGTAAAGTAAGCTACACATTAGGGTAGTTGAGACCAAGTCATTCAAATAATGGTGCAATTTGACAAACAAAGTTTGCTTCCAAAATTAGTATCTCCATAAATAACAGGAACTCAACTTTAAAAACCTAACTGAAATTTTTAACAGCATTTTAAAACAATCCAAAGTTTTAAGAAAGAAAAGTGGGACATATGTCTTTGATTGGAATGACTAGACCTCAACAGGATTAATCAAAAACCTATTTTAAAAGTAAATAACAATGTTTATCATGAGTACAATAATAAATGGACATAGGCAAAGTACTAAGGTATCATATATCACATATTTTAGACATTAAATTTCCAGGCAATTTCAACAGTTTACAAAATGTATATATATCACAGAAAAAATCATATTACAATTATCGTTCTTTCTTGGGAGTAATAATATATATTCCTTTGGGAATAAAATACAACATGCATGAATCCTTGAAGTGACCGAGATTATTGTCTACAGAGAAAGTGCACACATAAAAAGCATGCAACTGCAGCATTTTCAACACACATTTACTTTCAGAAAAAGTTTTCACCACATGAACTTAAAATGTTTCATTGCAATCAGACTTAACAAAATATTTGCCCAACAAATCTGGCAAAAATACACTGAGTTAAGAATAAAAGTGACAGCTCTCAAGGAGTCATGGATGTGTGCCTACAAATTACCCTGCAAAAGACTGCAATATACAACCCAGAAAAATCTGTGGAGTTAGATAGAAATACATAATAGGCACTACATTACTTACAAAGATACATTACACAAATTTGGACAGAGATAGGTGTTCTTCTCTTATAATGTATAAAAGGATATTACAATCAGAGCTATCACATTATCTCATTTGGTATACTTACAGAAAGGCTTGCTTTACTGACTCCAAGTATAAAGCAATTTGATGCCTTACTAATGTCTTCTTATTGCCAGAGGTCCCCTTATAGCTAGAGAGAAAAGTACTTAAAATATCAGGACAAAAAAACTGAAATTCTGTTACTTTTGAAAAAAGCAGCATGAAGAACTTATGAGAAAGCATTCAGTAATTGATGAGCATAGGCACTTATTGATGTGCGAAGAGGAATGAAATTTCTTGTATCAACTTGCATTGATTAAAAATCTTTGCTTTAAATATGTGCTGTTCACTTGATCAAATTAGAGGAGGGGGTGAGACTGTAGGATCTTCTTTATCAATCGGAGGAGGTGCACTGGGTAAAGTTTTAGTCGTACCACTTGTAAGGTAACCGGCAGTTTGTGGCGTACCAGCTGTAATGTTAAGTTAAGAATCAGTAACAATAGTTTGAAAACTAAAGTCAATGGCTGTTAATTTGATTTTGTACCAGTGAGATAGCCAGCATTTGATGTATTACTGATAAAGAGATCATGCCGCTGATCCCTATATTCACTCCATACTGAAGACTGCTGGAGCAAAGAATTAACTCTTTCCCCATACAAAACACTTCGACCCATTGCCTTCAGTGCTTTGACAATTTGAGCTTTAGTAGCAGCACCATTTTCATGTGTTTCCAATCTACCCTCCAATAAACCAAGAAGGTATGGCAGTAATCCAGAATCTAGTGCCTGTAACAACACAGCCAATGTTAAAATAAGTGGCAAGACTTATACTACAGCGTATTGGAGAACTGAGGTATATGCTTCTGACCTGTTTAACAAGTTGATCTTGGTTGGTTGAAAACAATCGGTTTAATGCCTCACAACCCACACTAACCATTTCATGACTTGTTTGCATAGCTTGTTTAAGAGGACCAATACATTGTGTTTGGCTCATGGCACCAACACATGCCTGTATGAAGAAAATTCATATTTAATTGATTAATTAATAGATTCCATTTCTTCATTCTTTAAAAGTTAGACCTCTAAAACTTACATCACTGACAGCAAGCTGATGTAATAGACGAATTGCAGACCGATGAATAGAAGGTTCATTCTTAGATAATGACATTAGATTACAAAGTCGAGGTATATGTCCGGAAGCAGGAATTGTATCAGCTAAAGCTGGTTGAGCTTGAAGAAGACATACCAGGGCAGTAGTGGCCATTTCAAGCATTTGTACCTAATTTGTGGACAAACACGATCAAGGAATTGATGATCATAATCTAAATACTAGCCAAGAAAATTTTAACTTTCACAGCGAGTACTCACATTGGGTCTTTCTTTTTCCATCAAGCTTAAGCATACAGTCATCAGTTCTAACAAAAATTCCTTGGGACGACGTAAGACCCACCCAGGCTTAGCGATGAATAATCTAAGGTACACACCACCAACAATCATTTCGTTTGGTTGAGCATGAGATAGAGGCGGCTCATCCGGCACTCTCCAATCAGCATTGAGATCAGAGCGCTGAGATCTATATAACCTACAGACAAAATCCATTTCAAAGATGGTTATTCTGTGAGCACGCCAATGTTTAAAGAGACAATAGAAACCAATACATACTCATCAGTTTGCTGGCGAATTATATGGCTGATACGCTGCCTCGCCTCATCATTCCAGATTAGCTCTGGATTCTCATGCACACCCTCAAACAAATGAACACATTCTTGAGGGGAATCTCGCATTGCATCTGCAAAGGCTGGGGGTAGATAGTATGCCAAAATGAGTCGGATCTTTGGCCCTACAAGTTTGTCAGTGCCCATGCGAGCCAAAAGCTCAGCCGCCCTTTCACGCAAGCCTGAAGTGGTTGTAGAATTTGAATTGCAAAACAAATCCAGGAGATAAAGAACAGCACCTAAAATAAAATATTAAAAACACACTAAGTATTACGGCTTTTAAAGAAAATCTTAAACTAACAGAAAGAGGACAAATTTTTGGGAAACTTAACCCTTAGTAAGTGCATCCTTCACAATTTTAGTGGTGGTGAAGAGAGAGTAAAGTGTGTCCAAAGCTTGCATTTGGCAAGAAGGTACATTTACAAGAATCAGAAGAAGGGGTGTTAGAACATTTGATGCAGCAATATCTTTGACACACTCTGCATTTCGCACAACACATGACAAAACCTCCAGGGCAGCATGTTGAATTTTCAAACAGCCATCAGCTCCTAAAAGCTGGAATAGCAAAGGAAAGTGCCCAATGCACTGTATTTCAACACCTGTAAAACAATATCATAAGATTCTTGTTCAAATATTTGCAGACTATTACTATTAACTGTTCCTGTCGTTTTTAACCTGGATTGTTTATGATGACATGTGATAATGACTCTAGGGCCATAACAATTTCAGAGAGAACATTGGGTTCCATCGCTGACGGAGTGCTAGAGCTGACACTTTTCCATTTGCTTGACAAGAACTCCAGCAAGTCAATGGCAAACCCTTTAGGGTTCTAAAAAGCAAATATATAGTTAAAAATTGCATCAAAACTCATTTATGGAGAAGGCTCTAGATAAATTCAATATACTGTAACATACATCAATAGGGAAATTAGGTTGTTCATTATACAACCGAAGGAAAACATCTCCAACACGTAATTCAGTTGCATGAGCTGAATAACTGAAACTTGCAGTAACACTGGCCTGCTCAGCAGGATCTGCAGGATCAGCAGCAAATCGACGGCTCTGCTTTTGGGTTTCCAGAAAGTCTTGAAGTTCAGCACGGGTGCCATTGTCCCACAGTAAATATGGATTCTGACTGTTGCTATTCAAGAGTTTCAAAATCTGCCAACAAGGAAAACAAAAATATTAAGACTGAATAATAAGTTGCATAAGCCCACTTTCGTTAAAAAAAACATCCATGAAACTTAGCAAGTATTCTCATAAGATCAACAATACTGACTTCTTCAGGTTTTTGAGTAGACAGACGCCGTGCTAGGTAAGGTGTCAACAATCTCTCAAGTGTTGTGATTGTAATTGTGTTTTTGGGCGTTTCTTGGTCTCCCTCTAAGTAACCACCAAGTCTGGCACAAGCTCTTACAGCCAACTTTGCAAGTTGATTGCAGACTTCCTGTTGGTTTGCTTCCTCTGAGCGCTCCACTCCACCCTCTTCCAAAGTATAATCGTAACGGAAAAGAAAGGACAGTAGATGCCACAGGCTACCAGCTTGCAGCAACTGCATTTGGAGAATCGAGTCGATGGCAAGGGAACTCATACATTCTACAACAGCAGCACTGAGGCGTGGTAAGCTTTTGAAGTAAAGTATACGAGTTAAATCTCTAACAAGTTGAGGAAGTTCCACCATTTTATCACGGCATGCTTGGAACTGGGCAGCAACACCATAACATCTTGTAATATGAAGGCTCACTTGCACAGCTGTGTCAGAAACCTTTGAGGACTCACTTAACACTGACACACATCGAGATAAGGCATCCAAAAGTACATCCAAACCTCTTTCCCTTCTCAATTCTTCAGCGTTGAGAGCAGAGCAATGAACAGTGTGATAAGCCAATTCACTGGCAGCCACTAATAGCGGGGCAGATTTAGAA
Organism: Frankliniella fusca; assembly: GCA_029379305.1. Taxonomy (NCBI): domain Eukaryota; kingdom Metazoa; phylum Arthropoda; class Insecta; order Thysanoptera; family Thripidae; genus Frankliniella; species Frankliniella fusca. Next base: position 560,735 of record JAHWGI010001444.1, read on the forward strand.
AATAATTGGTCATCATTTGTTTCCAGCTGAATGGTCTTCACAAGTTGGGGATAACCAGCATATTTGTATGGGTGCAAATCTTCACTATAACGGTGGAACAAGATACTCTGTGTCTGAAGTATGAGCACTATATTATCTGGGTTAGGGCCATCACCAGTCCAGGAACTTCGGCTGCACAAAAATTCATATGCTTTGTTTACAGACTCAAAGCGGTCCTGAAAAAAGACACAGAAATTAATGATAAACTTTGTGATATGAAATAAATTTGAAAATGAAATGAAACACTTAATGAACTACCCTGCCAGCTGGATTTTTGTCTGGATGATATTGTTGAGCCAACTTATAGTATGACTTCCGAACTGAAGACTCTGGGTGACTAGTTCCCCTAGGTAGGCCTAGTACCTCATACGCATCATCAACTGACATAGCTGGAGGTTTCTTCTCAACCTCAGCTTTCCAAGCCAAGAGAACATCTTTGAGAAGTTCAATCTAGAAAAAAAATTACAAGTACATCATTTAAAAGAAAAAAAAATTCTTGAGTTCCTCAGAAATATTTTATGCAAAAGAAAAAAAACCAACCGGATCCTTAATAGGCCAGTTTGGATATCTATGAGTGTCGCAAAGATGTCTCAGGTAGTAAATATTGCAGAACAGTTCCCGCTCTAGCTGTGGGTACCGAATCGCTGGTATAGCAAGGTACTGGTAGGGAGCCCTAGTATTACTTCTAAGTCGTGGACTGAAGTCAGCAACATGCACAGCCAATTTTTCCATCAACAATCGTCTAAGTACAACAAAGAACATTTCAAATCGTTAAAAAATAGTACAAAAATACAAAAAGAGCTTCAGATAATTTGAGATGCTACCTCATTTCAGAATTCCAAATTGCTTCTGGTGTTTCAAATTCTCCAAGGAAAATTTGAGCAAACTTCTCAGCTCCATGGTTTTCAAGATAACTAACCATTGCCTCAGGTAGGAGCTGGCCTAAAACGCTTCTCTGCATTATATCTGATGATGTTGTCTGTAAGGGTCAGTTTAAGTCAAATATTTTACATACTGATAAAGATGAAGATATTCAGCTAATTTCAGAACAGGGAATGCTCACGTCTTCTGAACGGAATGCTTGTTTCATATGAGTAAGCTGAAGGAACCGAGCAACAGGCAAAACATTTGAACCATTGTACATAAGCATGAAGAAAAAGACTCCCGTATTATAGAGTTGGGGAAGTCCGGGGTTATCTTGAGAAATTTCCCAGAGGAGGGTAGCGACACGCTCAACTAACAATGGGTCAAAAGTAAGGAGCAACTGCACAACATGAGGCAAAACAGAGGGTTCAGAAAGAAGTCTCTTGGCTCGAGGGAGTGGTCGAATCATGGCATTGTCAGCATCTCTGTAATGAGAAACATCAATTAGCCACATGTGGTATGTCTGTGGACAAAGGAAATTCAAAACATTCAATCACCTGCTTGGGAAATATTCACAAACTTTTATCAGTATCTGCAGAATTAAAGCAGCTAGTTCACTTTCATTCAAAACAGGGGAGCCTTTAGCTAAGAGTGTCCAGCGAAGCTGAGGAACATTCTGCAAAGCTCTCCATCCATCCATGCCTTGAGCCCACAACCTCGTCTTTGGTGTAAGTTTACCGGCATCCCACAGCTCTTTCAGCTCATCAAAACTTACAGGACCTTCTCTTTTGTCTGAAGTGTAGTACCACTCTTTCTCACTCTCTCTTTTCATATCACCAGCTTCAATTACATTAGTAGCTGTTGGAACAACAGCCCTGAAATGCAAGATATTATAATATGAATGGAGGTATCGAAACAAAGGTAAAATTTAGAAAGGCAAGTTCATGTTCATACCGAGATGTATGGAGATGTGCTAGAGTCAAGAGATCAACTAATATGCGTACACCATGAGCATCTAGCAGTTCTTTAACATTTCTGCGATGATTAATCAGCTTACTGATGAAAATTACAAATCGATCTCTTTCAGCTCTTTCCATACACTGTAAAAAATATTAAATGCACACAATTAATTTGAGATCCCCAAACAATATCTCATTGCAAACCTACAGAACTGAGGGAAAACCTACACGGTCAAGCATGGATACTATGTACTTGGTGTCAGTAAATGGACCAATATCTTCATAGTGAGAGCCATAGACAATAGCCATAGCTTGCAAGCACAAGCATTTCATCTCAGATTTTGTTGTTAGAAGAAACCGGTGGTATAGATCATTGAAGAACTCATAGCTGGAGATTGGAAACATCAAAATAATTACAGATCAGAGTTACTTTTGCCATGTTAAATTAGACAGCAGTTAATAGACATTATTTGATGAGTAGAAAATTTATCTTACGATCTACGAATGGGAGAATCTTCATCTTTCCTCTCCAGGAGCAGTCTCAGATAATAGTCACCGATCCGTACTTCATCCTGCAAACACTGATACTGAACTTCAAACTCTTGATGGTTCCAAGCAATTAGCGTTGCTCCGGACAAGTCTCTATCATTGGAAAAATTTCTGATTTCTGTTTCAAGTGCATCCCTTAATTCTTCCCGTGTCTGGAGAGTTAAAAGAAATTTTAGAATATTATTTAATATTTAGGAAGAAATTTCTATAATATTTATCTCCATTGTATTATTCTTACTTGATGGTTCCATATAAGGTTGAGAATTGCATGGTCCCGTGTAAACTGGAAGTAAAATAATTTCCAGTTAGCTTCACTTTTTATGCGTTCACGGCGCTTGCGAAGTACTACAGGTCTTTCCCGCATCTTCTCCCTGGGATCTTCTTTCCTTTCAAATCCTATCTGAGCACCCCAATGAAGAAGTGCTTTCTGCAAAACAAAGTTCTGTTAATATAGAGGAGCAAACAAAACTGACAATCAAGTAAGAAAAATGTTGTTGCTACAAAAAATAAATACCTCAACATGCTTTTCGACTTGTCTAAGCTGTCTTTCAACAGCAACAAGATGAGGATTTCTTTTATTCCGCGAGGCTGAATCTTGAGCTATTTTTAAATTATCCCTAGTGTTCAACTGCTCAGCTTCAAGAGCACTTTCTGGAACTTGATCTGTTGAGTCTAAATAGTTGAGTAAACCAGCAGGCTAGAAAATAGAGGAAAATGATGGTGCAAATGTAAAATACTAGGTCAAATAGTTTAGGGTAATTTACAGTGTTGCCCAGTATTAATATTAGTGATATTGAAGACATGTACCATTATTCTCTTTAGAAGTCCCATAGCTGTTGGGTGCCCAGTGACCCAAAGCCCAACCAAATGGCGAGAGAGCTGACGGTGAGTGAGCAGTCTGCTGTCATTGACTTCTGTAAATAATGCTATCTTCAGATGGCAAGGAAGAGCACCTTCTGCTAGTGCTAGGTCCTGCATACGGGCTGCAACCTCTGCTTCACCTTCTTCAATAACAGCTCGCATTACAAGACCAGCCCCTTTTACAACAGCCAATGATGGATGCTATTGAATATTAGAAAAAATGAAACTTAATTATGTGGAAAGTAAATTATGAGTCATGGAAGTTCCAAATTATCAATAAATCAAACCTGGAAAAGACGAAAAAGAGTTCGCCCTCTCTCCGCAACCATTTCTAAGAGCTGGTCAAAGTGTTTACCATCGGTTGTCTCACTATACGGGACGCACAATGCAAAAGTTAGGAAGTCAAGCATAGCAGAAACCACCAATGCACCTGTTCCCTGGTTCTAAAGGAGAGAAAAGTAATCATGTAAATTAAAACTGAATTGAAAATTTGCTCACCAAACCTGAATGTAGAATACATACAACATGTTTCTGCCACATGCCAAGAAGTCCCTCCAAGAATTTAGTGTTAGATAAAAGAGATGACTTGTTCATCTGCTCTTGGCGCAAGTCATAATCTTCGTGCATAGGATGCATCAATGCACACACCATATCCATAGCAGCATGAGTGACACCAGTATCTTCTCTCTTTAAAGCTCTCACTACTTTAAGACCCACTTGTTCTCTAAAGGAAGGGCAACTCAGAAAGGCAGAGAATCCAACTTTAGATGCAAATAATCTGCGGAGGGCTTGAAATTGTGCCTCTAACTCGGGTAAAGGAATATTACTGGCATCTGAATCTTTTTGTAGAAGAGCACTTAAAGCACTTTGAATAAGTTTGTCCTTATTTTCTGAAAACAAGCCATCCTGAGTGACAGAGTGTAGCAGACCACTGTAGGGGGTGTTGGCATTGAATCTCTCAATGGCTTCAGCAAGTGACATTTTAGGTGACACTTTATCTAAGAGTTTCAAATGAGAAGATTCTACTTCTTCTTCCAAATTCACAATTAGAGGTCCTAGCCTCTTTCCTCTTGGAGTAGGAGCCATTTTAACATGAACATCTCGGTTGCCAGACGCTCTTACACCATCAAGGAGAGACGCAAGAAGTGAATCCCTAGAAGAATGGAATTTAGAGAGTTAAGAAAAGATGCAAACAAAATATTTGATGGTGATTAAATCGTTGTTGTTTCAAGGATTTGACCTAATTATGAAATTTAAATAAAATGCAAACCTGTCAGTTGTTGTGTAAGTGCGAACTTGCCCATCAATATATTCTATAGAAAATAGCTGTAGGTTCTCGCGATCCCTAACAAGAGCAAAAATATGGGATAGTGGGCGTAATGTACAAATACTGTAAGTTTGTGGATCTCTTTCAAGGATGCATAAATCACTTAGACACAGAGTTCGACGTTGTGGCTCAGTGTGACGAGGTGTTTGAACTTTGTACACACTAAACTCACAGATTGAAGTAACAAATTCATCATCACTGAAAGCAAATTTTTTGAATTAATATTAACACTCCTTGTTAAAGAGAAAAGAAGAGTAACATCATTTATAGTTAAACTACAGATTACCTGTATTTCCCAAATCGGTGAGTTACAAATTCTTCTTGTCTAAATTGTTGTTTAAGAACTTTCAGATGAATCCCTAGGTTAGTGACAGCAGCTTCAACCATTTTTTGCTTCATGTCAGAAGCATTTGACAATATAAAAAAATGCTAAAATTTTACAGAGCAGAAAATATTAGAAAATGTGATAAGAACCGTAAGTATGATTTTGAGATAGCAAACTAACCATTCGAGAAAACCCTCCACAAACTATAACAAAACCTCCAGGACACTGTTCAACATCTGCAATTGCTTCAATATCTTTGTAACAATATGATGCAACAACTTTGTGTGTTGTAGGATCCAATTGGTCAAGAGAAGCAGGTGTAACCTCCAGAACAACTGGCAGGCGTGTTTCTGACCAATGGTACTTAAAGCCGGAGTAACACTTAAGAGAAAAACAAATTAGGTAGTATACTTGAGTTACACCTCAAAAATTTAACGCAATATCAATGAGAGCTCAAACTTTCACATACAAACGATTCTTTAGGTTTCTCCGCAAATTCTTTACGAAACCGAAAAGCTTCAGTAAGTATCAAAGAGCGATGTTCAGACGAGAACTTCATGGTGTCACTTTTCTTCTCTTTGCGCATAGTGAGTATAAACTCATTGCCACCAGGAGGAGACTGATTGCCACATTTAATATTAAACACATCACTGTATGCCCAACGATTTGTAACTTCAAAGGTATTTGGGTTGTATGTTGTGATGCCCTTAGTTCCAACTGAAAATATTCTTTTGTACCTGCAAACAAAATAACATAACACAAGCATTATGATAAACCAATTACATGCTGACTGACAACTTGACAAGTCAAGACGCCTCAAACGATGTTAGCGGTAGCGTACGCAAAATGACAGAAAGAAAAACATTCAGCCAACAAAAATTAATTATAACAATGGGGTGTGCAATTAGATATCAATACTTCACTTACTTGCCCTTCCACGAATGTTTACACACCAAGAAGCAGGCCACATCCTGGTTATTCTGGATTGGATTCATTGTGCTGAAAACAATTAAAGATTAAAATAATACTACGGGAATGCGGAGTGTTCCTTTGACAGATGCCCATAAGAACTCATTAACGATAATCGGCTTCGGCAAAGGACATAACCTTTAACGAGTCACAAAGCAAGAGACATCATTCTAATATCTAGGATGAATCCACTCCGGTATTACGCAACTTTAAAATTTTTCCCCAACTTAAGATACCGGAAAGCTGTATTTAATCAAGCATCAACAAAGAAAGCAAATGTATACGATGCTCCTAACCAAAATACACCGAAACATACGAGGATATCTTAGCTATGAAGAGAAATAGACAAATTCCGCAGCTATTTACTTACGCTGTCAGTACTATATTTGTTATCTCACAAATATGGCATGTAGAGTTTTCATTCTTTCTCTGAAAATAACTTGTGTTTTTGTGTCAATGACAAGAGCACAGACTGCCAGCCGCCATAGGGGGTGTCAACTCAAATGTCAGCTGTTGCGTTCGGATAACAACCTCGGAAAGATTACAGAGGGGCAAGAGAAGTTTTGGTTAAAACCATGATAACTTATCTTATTTCGTTGCTATGAATATTATTTTCATTTTCTTTTGTAATCTAATTTGAATCTGTTTGTGTTCAGCGAATAATTTCATTAAAATGTACAGTCCGGGATCCTGGATGCGACATTTGTGCGTTGTACAGCATGCAATATGCGTATGATTGTATAGAGTAGAAAGGAGGGAGTTTCAAAGGAGCATACTTGCGAAGAAAAGTCAGTGAAAGAGGTTAAAAAAGGAGGAAAATGGGGGAAAGGAAAAAAAAAGAAAAACATTACGCAGCGAGAAGACTACATATTTGTCCATGGTAACTTCTGAGAAACACTAAAGGACATAGTCGGTTGAAGACGGCAAAATGTCCAGGCAGACGGCCGACCGAAGTCTAATCTGAAAAGTTCGAGAGTCCACGATCCGTGTACCGTATTTTATTAGATGTTCTGTCAGGCTGGAACGGTGTGAACTGGCTACGAATAACTTATTGCTGTGTTGCGTCTTCCCAACATCCAACATGTTTGCAAAATCAAGGCGTATCCCGTAGGCGGATACACACCGTAAGCAAATATTACGGTCCAGACCAATACAAATTTACAGAGTGGACTGTTGGCCTGTACCTTTTAGTTTTCCGTCGGATTCTGAAGATCGCTTTCGTTCCTCCGGCCTTGCCGCACATATGTTGCGGATGGCAGGGCCTCATAAGAGCGACAAGAACGGACGCATGAGAACGATCTTCTAAATCAGATGGGCAGTTCCGTGATGTGAGGCTGTTGCCCCTCCTTCCCGCGCGTTGCGAAACGGATCACTGTCAGTCACGGTGGGCAAACCACGGCAAACCTTCCAGGCGGACAGTGACGTATCTCTGTGCGAGAGCACAAAAAAAAAACGCAATAAGGAATCGTCAATGAAGTGCGGATGGTCGCACCGTCCTTCCCCGCCGCCCCCAACATAGGGCATCGCCATGGGTGCGACAAGGACGGAGGCACGAGAGCGATCTTCGGAATCGGTCGGCTGGCGCGGCGGGGCGGGGCGGGGCGAGGGAGCGGAGAGAGAGAGAGAGGGGAGATGGGGAGCGTCTACACCCCCACGGCCTTACCCACCCCCTCGTGCATCGCCACCGGGTGTTGGCTCCCGCCCGTGAGCAGAGCGTGGTTCTGCCCGCCGCGCGCGCCCCCACCCCCGCCCGCGCCCCGCCCTGCGCGCCCCACCCCACCCACCACCCTCCACGATGATCTCAGTCAGTCGGCGGCGCGGGTTCGCTGCGGCCGGTTCGGTCCCGGTCCCCGGTCCCGGTCGAGCATCGTGCGTGCGTATTGCGTTGGCCCCTCCTCACGCCTCGATCGCGGCTCGCGTCGCGACGGAGCGCCACTCGTACAGCAGCAGGGCCGCCGCCGTCGGGACGCCCCTGCTGGGCCTGGACGGCCTTGACGGCGCCGGCGGCATGAGCGGCTGACGTCACGTGACGCCCCACCCCGTCGCCAGCAGCGCGAGGATGACGACGTCGACGCCATGGCACCGCGCCGTCCTGGGCGACGAGCTGGCGCGCTGGGCGCGGTGCTGGGCGCCGCCGAGCCAGGACGACGCCAACGACGACGACGCTCCGCAGCAGCCGGCGGCGTCCTCGCCGGGGGGCGGCGAGCAGAAGCCGTGGACGCTGGTGCCCACGGCGGAGGCGCTCGCCGGCGACCCGGAGGTGGTGGCGCTGTACTTCCCGCCGCTGCTCGGCGGCGACGACCTGACGGAGCGCCTGCTCGAGCTGTACGGCCGCGTCAACGAGGGCCGCGAGCCCGGCCGCGGCCCACTGCGCGTCGTGCAGGTGCTGTCGCCGCCCGTGCTCGCCCCCGGAGCCGCCTCGCCCACGGCCGCCTCGCCCACGGCCTCAGCCGCACGCCAGCCACAGCGCATCGAGGTGCCCTGGTTTGCGGTGCCGCCCGACGACTACGATAGACAGGTGCGCGCATCTTCGTCTTATGCCTGCGGCTTACTAGCAGATGATACAAATGTATCAGCCTGCTTTTGTAAGTTGGGGAATAGCGAGCTTTTAGTTAGTCTGAAACAGAGGCCAGTAATCACAGGGCCGCCCCGATTACGAGAAGGGGAGAGCCGAGCTGATTGCGTTTAGCTCAGCTCAGCTCGGCGCGGGCAGCCGGGCAGCCCCCTCATCTCATCCGCCCCTTACGAAAGCGGCCGGTGTCATCTGTTATACGCGCGGACCCTATTAACCTCCCGAATGAGCCTCATCGAAGATTCCTCCTCCCTGTGCCCGCCGCTGCTCCGCGGCCTGCTAATTTATGCACCGCCCCCTTCAGAGGGCAGCGGGCAGCGCGGCGGCGGGGGCGGGGGCGGGGTCAGGAGCGATGGCATGTCCAGGAGCCCCGGCCAGGCCATGCATCACCCGAAGCTTCCCTCCCGGCGGCGTAATGGTCCCTCACCCCGCCCCACCGCGCGCCCCGCCCCGCCCCGCCCCGCCCCGCCCCGCCCCGCCCCGCCCCGAGGAATAGAACCCACCTGTACTGTCCCCACAGGGGCCGGCGCGGTGCCGCGCTCACCCCTCCGATCCCCGACCCCGACCCGAGGGTGGGGATCACACATTGGTACAAAATGTGAGCATTGGTTTTTTCGCTTTCTTTAAATTGTTCAATTTTATTTTTCGTGGAAAATTTCTTTTCTTTTTTTTTTAGATAAATTTTGATCCTTTACCTTTATTTTTATTTTGTTTTGAACCTTGTTTCGGCGGTTTTTTTTTAAATGTTTCGTCTCGATTTTTCAAAAAAAAAAAATCCGGATCTTTCTTCTTGATTTTAAAAAAAAAATATGCATTTTGGGAGGCCGTACAATCATTTTTCGCCCAGCAGACCCCTCCCACGCTCAGAGCATGATGTGCCCGAGCGTATGCCGCGGGATCGAACATCATTCACTCGCTCTAGACACCGGGAAAATTTCATTTTATATCCCGAAATTGGCGCGCGGCGATACGAGGGATGCGGTAATGGCTCGGGCACACACTCGCGCACGTGCACCCCGTGCACCTCCACACGGCCACAGGATAGGCCCGCAGTGCGGGATGCATTCCGCTTCTCCCCATCCCATCGCTGCGCCCTGCCCCTGCTCCCCTCGGCTCCCTGCTCTCCGCGATCTTCCCCCTTTTTCATCTCCGCGTACGACACAACACAAGCCGGTGCACATTTCCTAGCGGCGTCACGCTGATAGTGCGCCTGCCTCACACCGCGCCTCTCACACGCCACCAGGAACGCCTCGCCACGCCACACCCCGCCCCACCCCAGCCCCGCCCCACCCCACAACGTCCCGCGTCGTCGACCCTTTTCGGCTATCACCTCGCATCTCTTATTCCCTCCTGGCACCCTCGGCCCGTCCGACTCCATCGCATGGCACCTCCCTCACCCCCCCCCTCTCTCTCCCTCTCTCTCGCTCTATCCTACAGCAGCCCCCACCCCTTCACCCCAACCCCTGTCCCTGTCTCTGTCTATCCAACCCCCAGCCCTTCCTCCCCGACTCTCCCCCCTCCCACCCCCCACGCTGTTGCCGCGATTTTTCTATCCGCCCTGCGTCCCCCAACAACACCCCATCGCAACACTCGCAACGGCCACTTCAACCCCCTGTGCGCCCACTGCGCCCCGACCGCCAGCCGTGTCCAACTCCACCCCGCCACCCCGCCCCACCCCGCCCCGCCCCGCCCCACCCCGCCCCGCCCCGACCCCGCCACGCCTCGCCACGCCCCGCCACTCAGGCACAGTATGTGGGCGTCGTGCTCGTGCAGTCGATGCCTTTCACCCCCTGCCCTCTCCGCAGCCCTCTCACTCTCCCCTCCCCTCCCCACCAGCTCCACCACATGCCAACCCCCCAAACCCGCTCCGCAGTTTGGTCGCAAATGTTGATGACGGGGCGAAGTATTAGTGGCGCAGCATGCATCGCTTACCACGCTTCTCTCTCCGTCTGCCTCGGTCTGTTTCTCTCTCTTCACCTCCACAAGTCCTCTCTCCCCCTCACCCGCCCCGTTTTCTCATCTTTTTCGGGAGGTGCCGAGAGAGGCTTTGCTCGCCGAAGGCCCGTCCAATTCTCCGTCTGTTAGTGAGTCGAGTGTGAAGCCTGTGAAGCATCAGTGCGAAACGGAGGGGTGGTTCGGTTAGCTGCAACCCCCTCCGGAACTCTCGATCTCTCTCGCTCTCTCTGTCCCTCTCATCTTTCTCGCTCAGCCTCTCCTCGACGCCGTCTGCGGGCCCCTGCCTGCCTAGCCCCACGGCGCGGTGGCGGCTCACAAGGTGGGAGATACGACCCCCTTGGGGGCCCGCCTCCGCCCTTCCAAAATCGAACAGCAGCAACCAAGCCGCCTACTCTTCGCTCCCTCTGCCCTGCCCTGGCCCTGCCCTGCGCTTCGCCTGTGTGTCCGCGCCCAATCGCGTTATACGTCTCTTTTAAGACCTGAGAGGGGGAAAAAAAGATAAGAAATACGAGGATCGCCGCGTTGGGTTTGTCCGGTTTAGCTGATTCCTCCTGGGGATACACTTCCGTTCCCCCTTGTTTTACTCCAGCACAGCTGTGTGCTCGTGTGTGAGTGTTTGTGTGTGTGTGTGCGCGCGCTCATTTTGCAGAGAGCCGCTCCGGGGCCGGCAGCAGCGGAGCGGCGGCGGTTCTACGCCTTCGCACGGATGCAAATCTGTTTTGATTAAAAAACTTGCCGGAACAACAAACACAACTATGCAAAATTAGTCGCGCGAAGGCTTCGCGCGGAAGCAAAAGTTGGAACACCGAGGCGGAACAAGCGGCGCATGGACGGCGTCCCTCCCGTGCGCGGCGCTGCGGTGGGGTCTGCCGACTTTTTCCGAAGTGCGCTCTCCTCGCCCTGTCTCTCTCGCACCTGTGCGACGAAGCCCATGAGTGCGAGAGAGACAGAGCGAGGAGAGAGCACTTCGGAATAAGTCGGCAGGGAAGGGGTCGGAGGAGCGGCACAGACCAGGCAGCAGCACTAACAGCACTTGAAAAGGACATGCTGCGAATGCGTTTCCTGCGGGCCGCAGCTAGTAAATAGAACTTTTCATGATTAAACTTTTCGTTCAGTCGCACGCAAAGTAACGCGGATCTTTACCATCGACAACCTCTTATCTGTGATAATTAATAATAGAAATTCCGCGTTAACGGTAGGCAATGATGAAACGAGGCCATAAAATCGACAACCGCTATAGGTGGAGGGGGTGGATTTTCGAATTTCAATCTCAGCTTCGTGCATCGTTTCCACATCGTATTGGTACAAGTACAATAAGGTGTATGTGGTGCGGGGGGTCCTTCCCGAAATAAAAAATTTTAAAAAATGCAGTGTACACCCTACAACAAAATCAGAAAAAATAGTAAAAATCAAAGCAAAATCAAGGAAAAAAATCAGAAAAAAATCTACGAAAAATCAGATTTTTTTAAAAGGAAAAATCAGTGAAACTCAATAAAAATCACGAAAAAAAAACAAACAGAAAAATTAGAAAAATTGGTGTGCTGTTGAAATTATGGAGTAGGAACCTTCGGATTCAGGACGCGGCCGGCCGTCGTGATGACCTCTTGTCTGCTGGCCCCGTGCGCGTTAGGCAACCCGGCCGCATCGCAGCACGCGGTACAGTATCCTCGCATCGGAAACCTGCTGCGGTCCAGCCCGGCCCGGCCCGGCCCGGCCCGGCCCAGCCACGCTTATGAATTATTTAATCATTACTCAAAATATCCAAACTCGGCCGCAGCTCGCGCCGTCCACTTTGTCTCTGATCTCTGCTCCTCTCCTTTTTATTTCTCTCTCTCTTTCTCTATCGCCTCATTGCAAGGCGCACCGTGTCTTCCTGGGCCCGTCCCGCGACTGCGAATAACGCGACTGAAGAGTCGTCCCCGGCCCGGCCCCGCGCCGCTGAGACCGCGGGAAATGGAAAGGAGCGGAATAATCCAAGCCGCTCGCCCCCCAAGGCGATGGCGAACTCGCCGCGCCAACTCGCCGCATGGGGCGAGACTATTTTATTTATTTTTTTGTCTCTCGGTTTTATTTCCTCGAGAACGGCGCGCGGAGCTCAGACCGCTCAGACTGGCCCGGCCCGTCTGCGGAGAGTGAGAGACGGAACGTGGAACAAATCCCCTTCTGTTTTGCGTCCGGCCTCCCCTCCCGGCCCCCCGTCTTGTCGTACGTCTGGAGTGGAGGAGTTTGAGCGCTCTCTCTCTCTCTCTCTCTCTCTCTCTCTCTTTCTCTCTCTCTCTCTCTCTCTCTCTCTCTCTCTCTCTCTCTCACCCCCCTCTCTCACCCCGGGTGTGAAGGGGACGGTCAGCCTGTCAGTGTAGTTGTGCACCACACAGCACAGGCAGCTCGGTCACTGTGAGAAATTCTTGTACCGCAAAATTTTCCATGAGAGGTCTTGTACAATTACAATTGATATTGTAAATTTTTCTAACTATACGTATCAACTCAAAATCGATTGGTGAGCAACAAAGTCGAAAAGCGTAAAGTCTTATACATGTTCGAGACATGTTGTACACAGTGTATTACAAATATAGTGTGCTTCTACGGAGATATTTTCCACAGAGGCCCCTCTGCCCCGCCCCGCCCTGCTATATGCCCTGCGGAGCAGAGCAGAGCCCGTCCGATGTTTACTTTGATAACCGGGCCAGCCGACTTATTCCGAAGTGCGTTTTCCTCGCCCTGTCTCTCTTCACTCATCGGCTTCGCCGTATAGGTGCGCGAGAGAGACAGAGCGAGGAGAGCGCTCTTCGGAATAGGTCGGCCGGCGGTGGAAGCGGGAGGAGAGGCATGTGCAGCAGGCGCATACCAGCGGAGGCGTCCTGCTGGCCTCCTGCTGCAGCAGGGCGGTCCGTGTCCGAACAGCAGGCCTGCGGCATAGCCGCAGCGTATCGGGATCGATACCGAGGGGTGAAACAACTCTGAATTTTAGTACACAAATTTTGTAAATTTTGTAAATTTTGTGAATTTTTAGGAATTTTTGTGAACCAGTATAATATTTTCTGCGAATTATAACTTGAATTTTACCGACTATTTTTGGGAGTGAGTTTCTGTTAATTTTCCTGAATTTTTCTGAATTTTCCTGAATCACGAGGTGTTTCAAAAATTTCAGAGTTGTTTCGCCCTCGACGTAGTGGAGGGGGAGGGGCGGATTTGTTTACATCCTGGCGAGAGGTCGGCAGTCACAACCCAGTAACCTGCTCTCCCCTCCCCCACCGCCCCCACCTGTTCTCTCTCGTCGCCGTTTTCTCTCCCGGCTGCCAATGGACCTCACGCACGCCGCAGCCGCAGAAGCACTTTTACATACCCGATACGCGGGGGAGGGGGGGGGATTAGAGACGTTTTTTAAAGCAGGTCGCGCAGTAGCTATGCCTGCTGCTTGCAGTGTGGTCGCAATTAATTTAAGTTGCTCGCCAGGCTGAGCAAAAGCATCTCCTCTCCCTTATTCCCTGTTGAGCCCGCCGCGCGCACCGCTGCAGCAGCAGCGGGGTCTCAGCAGCCTCCCTCAGGCCCGCCCCGCCCCGCCCCGCCCCGCCCCGCCCCGCCCCGCCCCGCCCCGCCCCGCCCCGCCCCGGGCTCGCCCCGCCCTGGGCTCGCCCCTGCAGCCCAGCCTCCCCTTGTAATACGGCCGTTTGTCTGTGTCGCCATGATATTACACCTTAAATAAGAGCGGTGCAGTGCTCGGGGCGGCGGCGCGCAGGGGGAGGCGCAGCGCAGCGCGCGCGGCTGGCTGCTCCGGCCAAGGGAGTCGTGGACCTCTCCCGGCTATTCTATGTACACACTTAGGATATTTCGTTGAAAATGTTCCAAATATCCCATCTTTTCCAAAAATATATTTCGCATCTAAAAAAAAAAACATGTTCCTCCTATTCCAAATACTCCGAATATTCCAAAATATCCGAGCACACACTTTCAGACCGTTATAGACATTTTTCTACAAAAAAAACGTCTTTTGTTTTAAGCTATAGAGACTTACACTTACATGCACCAGCATAATATAGAAAACGTTTTTTCTCTATACTTGGGGAATTTTTTGGTATATGCTTATGCACATTTTTTAAAAAGTCTATAAAATTATAGAGAAAATTTTCTTTAGGTGTAGACAAGTTTTATATATTATGCTGGTTTATTCAGTAGTTTATTCCAAAAATGTCCATAGCGGTCTGAGAGTAGTAGAATTCCGTAAATAAAAATATTTTTTAAAAATATATTCTAGAACAAATGCCAAATATTTTAGATATTTCAGAATAAATACCAAATATTTTACCTAAAAGTCGGAGTTGGCTCAGTCCTCGGCTCCGACTCGGCTCCACCTCGGCTCCGATCCCCCGACCCCGACAAGGCCGTCCCGGTGGGAGAGAAGTTAGACAGTGCGCACGTCAGGAGGCGGCAGTGATATGGGACCTGGCCCGGCCGGGCGAGCGGCGTGGGGGAGAAAGAAGCGAGAAAGAAATAAGTAAGAAGGTGTTAGGGAGATTGAGGAGCACCGCGCCGCCGAGGGAAATGCACAGATCTGCTCAAAATCTCTTCATAGCTTCGGAGGAAGAATTTTTCTTTTCTTTCCTTTTGAACGTATAGGTGGAATGTTATGATGGTGTGCACGGAGTGGGTGCCAGGGGCGAGGGGAGGAACTGGGCGGGGGGCGGGGGGTGGAGGCGAAGCAGACTGCTGCGCTGTGCAGGGCTGGGCCGTGCGGAGGGGCGCAGGGGAGCGGCGGAAGTAGTGTTATGGTCGTGTTAGCGTAACGAACGGGGGGACCTGCTTCTCCTGCGGGGAGGGGGGGGGCCTTACCCCCAGGTCAGTGGCACACCGAGGATTATACGGCCGCGATCTCCGCATTCCAAGGGGAGCGCTCCCCTTTTACGCAAGTTAAATTAACAAGTAGTACCTCGTCGTATCCGAATATTTTTATTGTTCTTTTTTAATTTTCTATTTTCTCGCGCACCGCAGAATTCCACCCAGCCCGGCGGGCGGGTGCCCCTGCTGTCCCGAATTTTCATATCTGCCCCCCCCCCTCACCCTATCTCTCTCTCTCTCTCTCTCTCCTGCCCTCGCGGCTCATTTTGATAAGGCCGCTCCGGACTGCCCGGCCCGGCCCCGGCAACGGCGTTATGGCGCTTTCCATATAAAATGCTGAATCGTACAAAACTCTGTGTGGTGCCGGGCGAGGCGGGGCGGGGTGGGGCGGGGTGGGGCGCAGCCCTGCGCAGCCCTGCGCAGCCTGCGGTCGTTTTACCGAAGTGTCGCTGCGGAAAGCAGCAGCACTGTGGTAGCAGTCAAGGCAACGTGAAGGGAAGGTGGTGGTGGTGGTCGGGAGGGAGAGAGGGAGCAGGGGTGCCACACAACAGCAGTGTGTCGCAAAGTAAAATAAGCGGCCCCCCGCCACGCCACCGGGGGACGAGGAGGAGGAGGAGGAGGACGGGGTGGCATTTGTGGCTGCCGCTCTCCCGGAAAGTGTTCGAGCGGCAGCAGGGTAGAGCACCTGGGGGAAGACCACGCGGAGAGCAGGAAGCCGGGGGAATAAAAATACCACCGCGGAAGCCGGAAGCCACGACGATGGCGCGTCGGCACAAGCTGTGCTGCTGCCGTGTGTGCCGCGTGTGGTGTCTGCGAGTCTGCGAGTGAGTTTGCGGGAAACGGTTTGGTGTGTGTGGGTATACAGGATAGCTAACTTAGCCCAGTTTTTCGCGTGCAACCCATTCTACTTCAGCTGAGTGGGTCGGGAGCGTGAGGGGGTCCTCTCTCTCTCTCTCTCTCTCTCTCTCTCTCTCTCTCTCTCTCTCTCTCTCTCTCACCCCACCTATCACCACTTGTCCTCGCTCAGCTGAGGAAGAATTGGCGCAAAAAAAAAGGAGAAAACGGGGTACGTGAGACAAGCAATGTGAAAAATGTATTTGAAGATTAACGATTTTTTTTGTAAACTACGATGATTTACGAAATATGTTGTAAATTTAAGACAACCCTTTTTTGCTGTAAATTAATTTCAAATTGATACGTAGTGCTTGTAATTTTACGATTCGTACTTGTAATGTTACAACTCCGCTTCGTGGAAAATTTTCCCGCAAACCTACCACTATTTTTCACAGACTTTTTTCCTGCACCCAATTTCGAGCCAGGCGGGCGCAGGGGCGCGCATAGTGTATGTATGTTGCTCGCGGTGCTGCTCACCCCGGCTGAGCTAGGCCCCGGACCCCAGTGCGCGCGGGGGCTGTGCTGTGCTGAGGCGGGCACAGCCCGGCCCGACCCGCGGGGTCGAGGCGCGCATCGGAATATTTATCACCCTAAACACGAGGGCCGCGCGGCCGTACCCGGCGGCAGCGGCGTAGCCGGACTACGAAATGGGAGGGGAGAGGCACTTACTCAAACTCTGGAACAGCCAGGGAAGCTTTGGGTCCGGGCAATAAACGCCACGCGGCCACTACTACGCTGTTCCATTTCCACCGCGAGTGATGCGATTCTGCGAGTCCCGCGCTGCGCTCGGGCCCGCGTGCTCCAGCCAGCAGCGAGCCAGCCCCCAGCCCGGCCCGGATGGCGGCTCGGCTGTTCCGTGAAGGCAGCTGTGCCCCGAAGGAAAAACAACTCTGAATTATAGTCTTCACATTTTGTGAATTTTCGTGAATTTTTGTGAATTTTCACTTGAATTTTACCAGATTTTTCACCGAATTTTATCGAATTTTCCTGAGTTTTCCTCAATTTTCCTGAACTACGAGGTGTAAAAAAAAAATTGCAGAGTTGTTTCCCCTTTGTGTGCCCCTCTTTGTTGTGCGCAGAGTCGCGTCTCGCGTCCGTCGCGTCCTGCTTCCATTTAACCCTTTCGAAGAAGGTTCGCTTCGCGCAGCGACACTGGGGCACGGCACGGGGATGGGGGTGGGCTGGGCCCGGGCCGGGCCCGGGGAGCACTCAGACTCAGACCGCACGGCAGCAGCACGGCAGAGCTCCCTTATTCTCCTCGCGGGGCCGCCGCCGCCTTTGGTTTCTTTTCGCCTTCCAGCTTCCTCTTCCCTTCGTCTTCTCCTCTCTTTATCTTCGTCTGCCATTTAGCCCGCTCTTCCGCTTGGCTCGCCTCGTCTCTGCTCTCCCGGCCCGGCTGCTGCTCCTCTAGCTCACCTCCCTCACCTCTGCCCCTATCTCCACGCCACGCCGCCCCACCCGCGCCCTGCCCCGCCCCACCCCGCCCCCGCCACGATCGCGTCAAGTCAGGAACGCAGGTAAGGGATAGAGAAGTCGGTCGGGGGTGCCGGGTGGTGCGGGGCGCTGCTGCCTTCTGATTCCGAGGATCGCTCTCCTACCTACGTCCTTGTCGCACTCATGAGACCCTGCCCACTGCCCCTGCCACCCTCGACACACGTCGCCACAGGTGCGATAAGGACGAAGAAGGCACGAGAGCGATCTTCGGAATCAGATGGCTGGCGCGGCGCGGCAGCTGGCAGCAGACTGATGGTCTCAGAGAGATGCTGACGCTGATGGGGGTGACGTGTCGTGGCGGGGAGGGGCGGGGCGGGGCGGGGCGTAGCCGGCCGAGCTCAAGTGCGGTATACGAGAGGGCACTTGGCGTGTTTGCAAACAAGCGCGATTTGCATTTTGCGGGGGAAGGACGAGAGGTAGTAGTAGGAGTAGAAGCAGGGAGACGGGGGGCTTTGCAGCTTTACTGCCTCGACGCGCACATGCAGGGGTGGTAGGGTAAGGGACCGCACGGTCCAGTTCGTGGCAGGGCAGGGCAGGGCAGGGCAAAGCAGGGGCCAGAACCCAAACCAGAACCGGATCGACCGAGCAACCGACGGGGCTAGGGACCCGCTGCTGGGGGCTCTGCGCGCCCGACCGTACCTCAGCCCTATCTAACCCTTTAGCCCTGCTTGACCGTTCTCTCTCTGTCTCCCTCCCACCCTGTGTGTGTGTGTGTGTGTGTGTGTGTGTGTGTGTGTGTGTGTGTGTGTGTGTGTGTGTGTGTGTGAGAGAGAGAGAGAGAGAGAAAGAGAGAGAGAGGGGAGGGCAGGAGAAACGGAATACATATAGCGGCCGTAATAGGTGGAGCATTGATGTGCTGCGCTGAGCCGAGGGAGGGGGTACAAAGGTACATCGCCAATCCAGGAAATGTCACATGTCACACCCGTCCGCAACCAACTCAACCCCATCACAACGAACCCCGCCTGAAGGAGGCACTGCTTGTGTTTGCAGACGCATTTTTTTTATATACATCATAATTGGCCGCGAACTTTGGAATGGCATTGCATCAGTGAAGTAAGCAGATTTGGTACTACCGAGGGTACTACCTCTCTCTGCCAACTTTAATCAAAATCCAGTGGAGAATTTTTTCTTTACATTACTGCAGTGCTCATAAAAAAATATTGGATCCGCCAACGAAACTATAAGGCTAGTTCGTGCCTTTGAAAAAATAAAAATAAAACAGGCAGGACATTCCGCTTCCACCGCCGCCGCGAGAGGGCGGTTTCGCTCACGGGGTGACTGACCCGCCTCAAACAGGTGTGCGCCCTGCTAATCATGATGAGAACGACGGACGACTGGAAGGGGAGGGAGCGACGTGGTGGGTGTTGGGGCTGGACAACCACACCCTCATTGCAGAGCTGCTGCCCCGCCTCGCCTCGCCCCACCCCGCCCCGCTCTGCCCCGCCCCGCCCCGCCCCGCCCCGGGCCCGCCGCGGCCACAAGAGCAGCAGAGGAATGTACCTCGTCAGCACGACACCGCGGAGCGGTGCGGAGGGGCGCGCGGCGCGCGGGGCAGGGCTACGGTATATACAGCAGCTAGCAATTTCGGAGGGACGACCGCGAGAGAGACATTGTCGAGATGAAAATGCCGTCGTGATGCTGCTGTGTTGTGCGACGGCAGAGTGCTCGGTGCTGACATGGACCAGCCCCGCCACGCCCCGCCACTGCGGAAGGAAGCGGCGGACCGGAAGGGGAATGGCACGGCGCTGCCATTTTCTCGGAGAAATTATTTCTCTTTGGTGCCGGGCAGGGGGGCGGCCGGGCTCCATTCTGCTTAACCGGGGTCATTGGGGCTGCGGGGAGTGGGGTGCGGGGGGCCGGAGAACAGAGAGTATGGGGAGTGGGAAGCAGAGGGAGGACGTCTGCAGCCGCAGAAGCAGCTGGAATATCGCAGGGAGGCCACTTATGGAATTTTTTTGTTGTTGACTTTATGAGATAAATAGTACTCCCCAAATGATCCCCTTATCTTCATCGCTGCAACTGCGACTTTCGCCGCTAACTCTTTCCGACTTCTGGAGTGAGAAAATCACGAGTGACCCATCCCTCGTTCGTTAGAAGTTTTAACGCCCACCCCAGGATTCCTCGTGACATCTGGATTTTAGGTCGGATTCGATCCTCTCCACTACCCCTTTCATTCCCTCCTATTGGATTGTTACGGATGAGTTCCAGCGAGAGAATGACTGAGCAAGAGCGACGGAGAGAGACGGGCAGGAAGAGGAGGAGGACGACTCGAAGGGGAAACAACTCTGAAATTTTTGTACACCTCGTAATTTAGAAAAAAATTCAGAAAAATTAAGAAAATTTCGGTTTATTTCGAAAAAATCAGCAATTTTGAGGAAAATTCAGCTAAATTCACAAAATTTCACTCAAGATTCACAAAAATCACAAAAACTCAGAATTTGTACACCAAAAATTCAGAGTTGTTTCCCCCTCGAGGACATGGACGACGACGACGAGAAGGAGGAGGAGGAGGAGCAGGGAAAGGAGTCAGGTGGGAGGGGTCTGCGGGCGAGACGTGCCGCATGTGCCGAGGATTAGCTGATCCACTGCGCAACCAGATTAGGGTACAAAGTTACTCCCCCAAGAAGGCCCCCGTGAGCTCCCCTCCGATAGAGGAACTTTGGCGTGCCAATCAAAAGGCGCCGTGTGAGTGAGTAAGGTGTGACGCGGGCGGGCATGAGTATATGAGCATGGGAGTATAGGAGTTCTGCAGAGGGTCAGCGCCTGGGAGGTAGGCAAGCGATGCTGGACGGGCTACACCGCTGCGTGACGGGCCGGTATTGCCCAGGCGCTCCGGATGAGCTGGCAGCCGTGCCGGGCGCGGGCGCGGGCGGGGCGGGGCGGGACAGGGCGGGGCGGGGAGTGGCGATTCAGCGACAGGCACCCGCGCACGGGACCCCTTTCACCCTTTGGTGAGGGTGGGGTGGGGGTGGTAGAGGAGTGGGCTGGCTGTGGGTGGGGCGGGGTGGAGTGGGCGTACGGGTCACAAAGCCATGTGCCCCCCGGGCAAGCTGATGATGCAATCGTCCATGATTGATAACACGAGCGGGGCGGGCAGTGATGGACTGAGGAGGCGTAGCGCTATGGGGTTGGTGCGGGGGCTGCTGCTATGAGGTATGGGGCGGGGTGGGGAGGGGGAGGGAGGAGTCGTCATGCAGTGGGACGGGAGAAGATTGGGGGGGAGGGGGCAGAAGTGCCCCGGGGCGTGCGTTTGCGTGGCGTGGCGCGGCGTGGCAGGGGAAGGGCAGAGAGCAAAAGCTGATAATTCGGCAAACTTGTCTCCCAGCAGAGCAGAGGCGCTCCACCCGCTCTTCCGCTGCGCCCAGCCCCTCCGCGTCCACGCTGCCAAAACTTGTTCGAGGGGGTGGGGGGTGGAGGAGGGGCCCAGTTGGGGACTATATGGACCATAGGGATCACGGTCCGACGGGGCACGGGGGTCGCGCGGGGAGCCCCAGGAGGGGCAGCGGTCCTAGCACGGGGCCGCAGCTGGACGTATGCCAAACTACACGCGGGAAACTTGTGGGAGCGCACGCAAAAAAAAGCTAGTTCTTGCTGTATATTAAGAGCAATGTGCATGATTCGAGTACCGTCTGCATGACGCGCGACACTGTGAGAAAAACCGTACCTCATACAACTAAACAACGGTTTTGAAGTAACGGTTTACGGTTTTCGTTGCCGTACATCACTAATTTACCCTACACCGGGTAAAATTTTAGTACAATATTTTGTTGTGCTTCGAAATAACGGTAAAAAATTGTAGTTAAATTGTAGTTTTTTCTCACGCATTGGATCCCAATATTTTCCCAAGCCGCTCTCGATCCAAAAATTTTCTGCATACACAAGGGGGCCGCGACACAACATTTGAGTGGCAGGAATCCGGGATTGTGGAAGGATTTTCTCATGATTTCCGTGGATTTTCTATACGATTTCGATAGATTTTTGCATGATTGCAGTGAAATTTTACATGATTGCGATGGATTTTTGCATGATTGCAAATGGATTGCAAGGACCGACTGCATGAGTCGCGGATCCCTCTCACGGACAAAATTCAGAGGTGGTCCTGTCAGTTATGTACAGTCAAGCAGGTGTGGTTTATTCGAGCCGAGGGTATAACAGCAGGTCGCTACCGCCCCCGCTCTCTCAATACTGGCCTCATCTCTTTCTAATCCCATCCCCCACCTCGCCCCACCCTACCCCGCCACACTTCGCCCCACCCCGCGCTTCTCCTCCGCGGAAACAACTTCCTCTCGCCCTTCTCTGCGCGTGCTAATGTGACGCGGTGGGAAGTTGAAGAGCAGAGGGGCGGGGGAGAGGAGAGGAGAGGGGGAGATGGGGGAATGGAGGGGGGGGGGAGAAATCCCAGAACGACCTTGTCTGAGAACCTTCTCAAGGCTCGGGATACGGCCGCCGGGTCGGGTCCCTCTCTGCTCTCTCTCTGTCCCAAACTCCCCCATGTTATTCGAGGACGCGCTGAACTGGGATGGCGGCGCACGCGTGGAGGGGGGAGGGGGGAGGGGGGGGGATAGCAGGTGCAGGGTGCCTTTCAGGTCGCATCATGCCGTAGGCTGCCTGCCGTGCGCAAGAAAAAAGGAGGAAAACAAGGGAAAACATTCGACCTTCGGCCAGATATATAATCGAGTCTCTCTGCACGGTAAAAACAATGTCCGAAATTTTGAGGAGAAACGGAAAAATTCGACGCACTGCATGACTTTGAGGAAAACTCTTGAGATTTTGAGGAAGTTTCCTTTAAAACTGAGGGAAATTTTTTATGTTTTTGGAGAGGACTTTATCAAAATCTGAGGAGTTTTCCTTAAAGAGACGGGTTCCGTGCTTTTCCTCCGAAATTGAGACATTGCTTTTACCGTGTGGAGGGTAGATTCTCTGTTCCCTGCTCGCACCTTTCACCCCCGTGCTTGGGCGGTCGCCACGTGTCACCCGTCGCGAAAGGAATCACTTGCGTTCTCACTTTCCCCCACCCCCCACCCCCACCCCTCTTCCCTGCTCTCCTCGCGAGGCCGTCCGCCGTCCGGTCCTCTTGAATAAAGATTCTCCCCACTTCTCTTTCCGGAGGCACCGCACCGCGCCGCGCCTAGCCGGGCGGCGCAAGGATAGGGCACGGCCGCCAGCAGGGCCGCTTTCATAATGTAACTGCCGGCCGGCGCGGTAATATTTCATCAGGAGCCGACGCCAAGTTGGCCCTCTCCCGCAGGTGCGCCCTCGCCCCCTCCCGTACCTGCTCGCCGTGTCGAGGATAATGAATGGCAAATTACGCGACGGCGCGAAGGGCTGGAGGAGCCTTACGCGAGCCATAGGGAGACAGAACAAACAAGGGGCCTCGTCGAGGCATTCCTTCCGCTACTACTATGAGCGTCGTTGCGTACGAAACGGGGCAAGATGCTTTGGTAGCAAATTTGGGGTAAATCGGAGTAAGACATGTAAGGGTTTGCTTTTTATTAAGTTCTGTGTTTCCCCGAACGTATTCTGTTTTTGTTTTTTTGCCAATTCCTAAAAGTGACGCCCTCTCTGCCGTTTCATTTGAAGCTTTTTCCTCCCCTTTCTCTCCCTCTCCTTGTTACGGGCAGCTGGTCCCCGTCCGCCGTTTCCTGACGCTGGCGGATGCCCCCCGCCTCGCCCCGCCTCGCCCCGCCTCGCCCCGCCTCGCCTCGCCTCGCCCCGCCCCGCCTCGCCCCGCCCCGCCTCGCCCCGCACCGCTCCGCCTTACCCCGCTTCGCTCACCGCACCCACCCACAAGCTCGCGCACCTGAGCCCACCCGACTCGGAGCCCAGCTCCTGGAAACTACCTGCTGCCTGCTGCCCTGGGCGACCGGCTACACACTCCCGGCTTATGTACTTTTTTGTACGTAGCTATGTAAATCTATGTACATGCGTAACTTACGTAAAAATTTCTTACATAGTTACGCATAAAAAGGCTAACTTTTAACGTAATTACGTAAGAATTTTTGCATAATTATGTAAGAAATTTTACGTAAGCTACGCATGTACATAGAGTTACATAGCTACAAAAAAGTACATAAGCCGGGAGTGTGTAAATGACGCCACTTTCCTCGTCATAGAAAACATTATTTTTTAGCAGATGATACCTTTAAACACTTAACATAAAATTTAACTTGTAATTTGAAGGTGTCAGCTAGCTTTTACTCTCGAGTCCAGAAACTAATAATATAGCGCGGCGCTGCCAGGGGGGGGCTATGGCTGAATGTCTGACGCGCAGTCTGCGCGGAACAATGGCACCTCACATCCTCCTCGCGGGCAGCGTGTAACACTAACAGCTCCTCCCTGCCAGCGACCGCTTCGGTCCGCCACGCCGCGCCGCCGGCGGACCCCTCCCACCCCTTTCCCTCCCAACCCCGCAGGCACGCGGCGCGGCGCTGCTGGCGTCGTTCGTCGTTTACATCGTGTGCGTTCACACACAAATTGTCGCACCCCATAGCAATTTCTCTTGCGGTGCGGTATCATCTGCTATCAATACCAATCTTGATTGATATTTTTTTTAATTTACAACGCACAGCAGGAAACTGCTGTTGTACGCGCGACTCTTCGCAATAAAACAGACCCAAATAACACGAAACACAACAAACATGCGCACACACGGATGCCGCCGCAAAACAAACCCATCAAGCATCAAGTGTGGCGCCTTGGAGGAACACGGCGCGTCTAGACGGGCCGCGGCGCTCCACTCCACAGACGCGGAGCGGCATTTCCATTTTATCTCGTATTTGATTTTATAATGCAATCAAGCGGCACTCTGAGTAGACCCACATCACTTCGTCTTTCCCTCCTGTGGGGAAGGGAAGGGCGGGGCGAGGCGGAGTATGGTGTGGGGCGGAATGGGTTCGGGCGGGGCGGGGTGGAGCGGAGCGCGCACACACACACACACACACACACACACACACACACACACACACACACACACACGACCCCCACCCCACCTCACGACGCGCGAGCCAGCCCACCGACTTCCCATGGGCCCACCGCACCCACCCCACCACCACCCCTCTGATGAGTTTGCGTCCTGGTCCTCCCCCGCCGCGCTAATCGGGCGTTCCGGGCGTTCCGGGCGTTCCGGGCGTTCCGGGCGTTCCGGACGCGCACTCTACAGGCTGGCTGAAAAGGCGGGGGCAGAGGAAAAGGGGCGTTCCTAGAAGCGTTCCTCCGCGGCTGGAGCGAACCGGAGCCCGCGTCTGAGCCAAGAGTCTTACCGAGACTGAGCCGCCCCGCCCCGCCCCGCCCCGCCCCGCCCCACCCCGCCCCACCCCACCACGGCGCCCCGCTCCATCCAACCCCTTTTCTTCAACAATTATATACAAAAGACGCCACGCGTCCCGCCCCGCCTCGCGTGTTTGTTTAAGACGTTTCCGCGACGCCGCGTCGTGCCGTCGAGGAGAGGGGAGTCCTTGGACAATGACAATTCTGAGGTGTGTGTGTGTGTAATGGTGTTTAGCAAACGTTGTTAGAGACAAAACTACTTTGCATTATTGTTGCCGTGGGTACATGACGACGAGGATCCCCCGTGAACTCCACTGACTAACATACAAGTGACAACATAGGACATCAACCATTAAATGCATCTCTCAATGAATGCCGCAAGCTCCCCCCCCCCCCCCTACATCTCTCCCTCGGATCCTCTTTGCAATACCGGCGTAGCAGGAACAGGACGGGCTGGGCTGTGCCCGGGCTAGAACGTGGCCCGGGGATGGCCTCCTATATCGGCTCTGGGTGGGGCGGGGCGGGGCTGAGCGCCCTTACCTATCGCTATTACCGTCCATCCCCGCGCCTAATTGGAACGCATCATGACCCCTCCCCTCCCCCCTCCCCTCCTTCTTCGAGCCGCACCCCCTCTATACTCCCCCACATCCGGGGTGGAACGAGCCTCTTTACCTGAATAGTGGAAGTAATGAAGCAGCTCAGAGGAGAAGGAGGGGCGGAGTATTGAGGATAAGAGAAAAAAGCAGGCAAAAGCAGGCGTACGTAAATCACCTTTAGAAAGAAAAACGCAGAGGCTGGGAGGAAAAAAAATCCAGAGGTTGGAAATCAGTTTGCTTGTGAGTTGGCGAAATAAATATTTTTAAAAAAAAAACAAACCTTCTGTATGACCTTTCGGGGCATCACTAGAAATGATAATTCCGTGCTAAAACTGCCTTTACTCCCGTAACGATTACAGTGCCTCACTTTCGTGACATCCGATAAAACTAATTTTCCCTGCCGGTTACACCCCGTGAAACAAAAACTCCCTTGCCAGTAGTTGCACCTAGTAAAAGTAATTCCCGAGGGGCCCACAACTCCGAAAAATTTTGTACACCTGATTTCCGGATTTCAAAGATTTCACATGATTTCAGGTGATTTCAACGGATTTCAAAGATTTCAAGTGAATTCACTGATTTCGCGAGATTTCACATGATTTCAAGTGATTTCCATTGATTTCACATGATTTCCATTGATTTCAGTTAAATGTCTACCGAATTCATATGATTTCCATTGATTTCGTGAGATTTCCAACGAATTCAAGTATTTTTGGGACGACCTCAGAAAATACACGCACAGCTGATCCAAATTATTCTCTCAATTGCATGATTAAATAGGATTTTTCCTAAATTATTGTGAATTATTTCGATTTATTCCAAGTTATTGGAAATTAACTTGCAACTGCGCAAAATAATCACAATTATTTCATTTAATTTTTTTAAAAATTCAGAAGCAAATTTTGCTCTGCAATTGAAAGGGTGGCGTGAAAACATGGAAAATTTTTGCGGCAGTAAACCTCCCGAAGGAGGTTGCGGTTCCCGCCAGGCACAGGGCTTTTACCCCCTGTGGCAGCCAACTGCTTCGGTGTTCCATGGGAACCGGCGCTTTGCTGACTGCGATCCTATCGCGCAATTCGACAGATTTGATCCCCGTACCACCATTGGCCTACCCCTAGAGGTACGAGCGGTGTCAAGAGCGTTAGACTTCCTGATCCCAGTTTCAGAGGCCTTACCTCAGAGGGGTACGCGGGATTCGAACCCACAACCCCGAGTGCCGACACGTAGCCAGAACAGGAAGCGACCCAACGCCCAGAGCCACCGAG